>JANHGB010040780.1:0-26847 GCA_026283785.1 Coracopsis vasa | reverse complement strand
GAAGATCTATGGTACGTAACTGGGCTCTGGTTATGCAATGGGTCAAAGGGATAAAATATCTCCTGGGCATTAGAGAAGCAAATACTATTTGTGTGAGAGCCAGAATATGAGCTCTTGCTCTCTCTAACTCCTTAGTTTGCAGAAGAACCTACTTGGGTCTCCATCTTCCCTGCTGTGCAAGGAATATGTTCCTTCAGCCTACAAGGCAGAACTGGTTTTATCCAGTGACACTCCACTGATTTCATATAACCCAGTTCTTTTCAGGAATACCAGGGAACTGACCTCTGGAGACAGGTCTCTAGATAGGCTCTCGCAGCTGGAGAGCTGTGAGACTTTGATGGCTTCTTTACATATTTTCAATTTAGCTTCTTCAGCCTCATGACTCAAAAGTTCTTCCCCTCACTCACCATCAAATTATAAAGCAAATAAAAAATATCTAGATCTCTCTTCAGAGCAAAGGTGAAAGTAGGCCAAGTGTCATTCCTTTTTACAAAATAAGCCAGGTCCAGGTGTCCAGCAAAGCCAAAACCAACAGAAAATTGTTGTAATTGGAATTGGGATGTTGTAGCTCTTTTAGAATGACATGCTGACAGGTGGACCTTGTTACCACCTGGCAGTCCAGGTTTGTAAACTACAAGTTGGTATTCGTGCTATGGAGTAGAAGTCACACAATGCTTCCCACTCCGAATTAGAGAGCAAGCTCATCAGCCTTTTGCTAAGCTGTGGTTTATGTTTGTTCCAAACACAAGTATGTAGTATTTGTGCAAGTTTCTCCTGGGAATAGGATATGTTCCTGTATGATGGAATAAGCCCAGGAAAGCTTCCTGGACTGTGGATGATATGGCTGAGTTATCCCTAGTTATCTGCTGTGCAAGAAATAAGGTGGCACATTGGTGGATCCCATTATTCTCAGACTGTTGTGTGGAGAAGAGCTGTCAGTAAAGATGAGAAGTCTCTAGATGATGTCTGTCTCACTTGAAGTCCATATGAGGCAGAAAAGCAGGAGAAACCAGTGTGGTGCTGACCCCATGCCTCCGTTGGTACATGGTGGGTGTTCTCAAACCAGAGAGGCGGGAATGAGGATGTGTGGGAGCTGTCCATGGTAAGAGCAGGTCAGCCTGCAGGTGTCGGCATCTCGGCTCCATTATATTAGCTCTTTGCATATGTGACCTCAAATTACCGTGGCTGCTGTTACAGCTGTCACATCTAGCCTGTCACTTGGAAAACATTTATTTCTGTCTTCTGTATCTAAAAACAAAACCCTGCCTGACAAAATTTGGCTTGTTACTGGAGTTGCAGCCAGTGTTTGAGAAGCTGATCTACATTGTTCATCAGCTGTGAGTTGCAAAGCTCTCTTAAGTGGCCCACAAAGGATGCAACGCCCAAATGGCATCATGGCATGATATGCACATCTCATTTACACATGCAGTGCAGGTTTGTATCATCTGGGCTAACAAATATTGATAGCAAAAATAGGCCTGTAGCAGAGAAGAGGTTGGATGTTTTATCTGTGTTTAAATCATTAGTGTTTCTGCAGATCAAAGCTTCTTTTGTTTTGCATGGTTGGTTTAAAAATGTCTGTGCAATCCAAAGTGTACTTTTGTCACAAGCTGGGGCCTGAAGTGAGCAGGTTTATGCTGGCAGTCTTCTCAGGTTTTGTCAGTAAAATTTGAATCTACTGTGAGGACTCCTTCTTCATGGACTTCAGGACTAAATTGCAGTTCCACAAGCACAGCCATAGGGCACCTGGAAGTTACAAAACTGTACAAGCATCTCACCTGCAGGGGTTTTCAATTTTATGGTAGATCTGAAAGGACTTTAAAAAAATGATAATTTCATTCTGCCTGGAATCCACATCCAGCTGTGAGAACCACCAAAAACGCCCATTTAGGATGTTTTACATTTCAGCTTGTGCCCAGAATAGAGAAGGTTTTGCCTGAGGAGGGCCTGAGTGTTCTCTCTTTCTCCCCTTCCCTCAGCTGATACTAGTTCTATAGCTGTATTTCAGCATTCCTTTTAATGACAACTTCAGTCTTACTGTGGAAATCTCCCACATGTTGGGTTGGTGAGTTTGTGATTTTATCAGAAAATACTGGTGAAGAGACTGGGTAGCCTACATGGCAGAACTTCTGATGCCCATTTCTTACCTTCCTCCCGGAAACTGGAGTATTGTATTGAGCTATCCTTGCCTTTCCTATTGAAGATCACATAATGAGGATCAGCCACTAGCGAAGCTCAGCAGTGTTGCCTCTAAACTGCCCTTGATCCAGTTTGGAATAGGG
The DNA here is from genome assembly GCA_026283785.1 of Coracopsis vasa. Taxonomy (NCBI): domain Eukaryota; kingdom Metazoa; phylum Chordata; class Aves; order Psittaciformes; family Psittacidae; genus Coracopsis; species Coracopsis vasa. The sequence continues at coordinate 24,565 of JANHGB010040780.1, read as the reverse complement.
AGCGCTGCTTGGAGAAGGTACAGGGTCAAATATTTGGGTTTGCACTTAGATGCTTAGATGGGCTTAAGTTACTGAATTATGGATCACTTTAGCCAATAGAGAATTCTTCTGGTGGGGAAAAGTTGCCTTCAGTTACAAAGCTGGATATTGTTCTGGCTATCTTGATAAGCAGATGTAAGTGGTGGACCATGTTTCTCTTGAGTCAGGTGAAGACTTGTACATAAAGAGTACTGAATTCCTATAGTTGGCATACCCAGAAGTGGGTCAGTAAAGAGGTAAGCCTAACTACAAATGATCGTTCCTGGCAAAAATAACCTCAAAGGATGTGCAGTAAAATAGCCTTAGCTGCATTGATCCCCAACTTGTAATCCTTGAAGCTTAAAAATAAAAAAATTGGGGGCAATATTTATTGCCTTGATTTTATAACACTAATGTTTTGTCCCTTTCTGGTCCTGTCCATCTGGCAGTCTTTCCTTCTCTTAGTATTGCTGCTGTTCTCAAGAGAGCATTAAACTCATAAGCAGTCCAGGCATTACAGAGAAATGGCAAAAGATGAAAGGCTGGAGAAGAATTGGTGGAACTTGTAACGTTAACCCAACATCACTGCCCAAGGGAGATAACACTAGTGGATAGAAACCTAAAGCACAATCTTGACTTGGTCTAAATCTGAATGTTTACATCCAGAATCAATGAGGTTGGAGCATGCATGTCTGAGGGCTGTTACAGGCACGTAAAGGCTAACAGCATTGTTAGGGATAAGCAGCAGTGGGTTTATGAAACAGGAGTACAGCAGACAATAACCTCTCTTGATACAGTTAGATAATTAGTGGGTAAAAGGAATGCAATGGATAGACTGTCTCTGGACTGTGCATGGGCTTTTGACACAAAGCTGTGCAAGATCTGATTAGGGAAATTAGATCAAATTGGTTTTGATACAAATCCTGTGAAATGAATCATGGATTAGCTGACAGGGTGTAAACAGAAGGGTTAGAGACATTCTTTATCCTTCTGCAAAGGTGGTGTCCAAAAGGGCAGTGTTTTGACTTTAAATATTCATTAGTTACCTGGAGGAAAATGCAAAGTTCTCAACTTTACAGTTGACAGAACTGAAAGATAGAAGAAAAAAAAAAAAAAGTAGAAAAAAGAAGAGCTAGGCTGAAAAAATTTGTATTATCAACAGGCTTTGGTAAAACAAGTGGCAATTGGCAGTGTGTGATTTAAAGATGATACTGGATCTACTTTGGAACAAGGAGAATCTCCAAATTTCATGTTGTGTAGAACACGGTAGCAAAAGCAGCTTGTGTTCAGAGAGGTCCCAATGAGACAGTGGCTATCAAATGGTGTGAGCTGATGTGCAGCCTGATGTCTGGCAAAGCTACTGCTTAGTTGGTCCATACATCTGCCTGGCTGTGTGCTTTCTAGAGTGACTCTTCCCTGTACTGCTGTGGCATCGCACTGTGTGATTCAGGGCACCTTGCTGCAAGAGAGACCCAGGCAAGTTGGAAGAAATCCAGAGAAGGGCCACAAAGATGCTAAAGGGATTAGAGGCAATGACCTATGATGAGGAAAGGTGAAAAGAACGAAACATTTAGAACTTCTAAGCCTGTTACACAGGCACAGAAATAGTAACGGAGTTTTCTGTGCCAGCATGGAGGAGAGTTGGATCAAATCTCTCTCCTTTTACATTCCTATTAAGGTAACTAGAGATGAGCAAAATGGCTGTTCATCACTTTGAACTCTTTGCAAGAAACATTTAGCTGTTCTTCTTAAAGTTCAAGATGTTGTATTTCATTGCCAGGGGACACTCTTGAGTCTGTTTAAAAATCACCACAGGATCTCCATGAGACTTGCAGAAAGTCAGAGCTGGTGAGGCTTAACTCAGTGTGTATTGCCCAGCAATAATCAACTATGCAAATTGCACCAGAGGTCAGAAAAGACTAACACAAGGACTGGAATGGCTGGAGTCACCTTAGCTATGCTCTTTGATCTATCTTGATGTTAAGGACTTTTGCCTCTAAAGCACATGTTCACATCTAACCAAAACTCACTGTGTATTACTGTATCCTGGAAGGGAACAGGAGCATCCTCAGCTGTAAGGGCGTAGGGGGTTTGTTGCTATCCTTAATTTGCAATCAGATAGTCACTGTCACTGTTTGCCTTCCTTGAGGAGGAAGGCTCCTTAATTGAGGTTGTGAGTTGAGAAGTGCATTGGTCCTAGGAGACTAATCTCCCCTCTTTTATTTTTTTTTTCTTATGGAGGGGAAATACCTCAGTGGGTCCTCTTGAGGTTCTCTGTGAATTCTGGGCTTTTTAAGAGACAGAAACTAGGATCTGAACTCTGCTCACTGAATCTGACAGTACAGCTCACCTCCTTGTCATGCTTTTATCATAGTGGTGTCCTTTGTCTGCCTTTAGCATTCCAACTCCTTTTAATGTGGAGTTCCGCAGCGCAGAACAATGTTTTATGGTGGTTTTGCCTTCCATTTTGTCTCCAGGTCATATTATTGCACCCAGTGATGTTCAGATTTTTACTACAAATGTAATTCTCGGGTAGGGAAAAGTCCCAGCATCTGGCCAGCACAGCAGCTTTCAGCTTTGCTGTGAGATGCTAAGATCTGGTCTCAACTAGCAAAGCTTCATCTTCTTCCACACAGTCAGCCGGCATTCCACCAGGAGATCTGCAATCTGTCTAGGTGCCCTGTGGGATTAAACGTGAATGCACCTGCAGCAATTATTCCTGTGACTGCTCCATGGCCTCTAGTCCAGTATGACCCTCTGAGCAAAGTATGGGCATTCATCAGCTCATCACACTGTCTCTGAGAGGAACCAGCCCCTGGATTCCTCTCAAGTAACACCACACAAAACAGCTGAGGAACGTGAGATGCCTCCTCATACTGTCAAGGTCAAGAATCTTGCCAAATAACAAACTTAGCGCTGATCAATTCCAGAGGTAGGAGATGAGGTCAAACATCAAGGATGAAACAGAGAAGGGAAAATTAGGAGATACATGGGTCAAATGAAATCATAAGGATGCAGAACTGTGAAGTTGCTGCATATCAAAACATCTGCATTCATATCAACAGACACAGAGATGTGATATATATACATGTGCACTTCAGCCTTGCTGTATCACAGAATGTTTTGTCCTGTCTCCTGACACGTTTGACCTTTTGGCAGAAGGAGTTGCCACAAATACCAGGTAAATAGGCTGAAACTGAAATAGAAATAGAAGTTATCCACATGACTGTGGTATGGTAACTTTAAACCAGCAGAGCTTCCAAGAAGAAAAGTCAAGCATCTCCAGTCAGTCAGAATTCTTTAGACATGTCATCAGGAAAATGCATGTATTTAGGTTTTCTTAAAAGCTTTTGAAAAAACTATGTTGCTGAAGGGAAAATTTAACCTCTCAGGTTAATACTATTATCAATTAAAAAGTGTCTGAGACAGAAAAGGAAAAGTAGACATACCCTACCCAGAAAAGAAAGAGAAGTCAATTTTCAGCATGATAAAGGTTAACATGAATCACCCACAAAGATCAGTGTTGTGGTGTTTGATCCATGTGTTAATGATCTGGGATGTGGATGAACAATGAGACTGCAGGTGACATCAAATTATCAAGAAAGACTGAAAAACTCCAGAGGATCCTAATAAAGCTGGATGCATGGACAGCACAGTGGTAGATAAAATGCACTGTTGCCTATTGCAAAACATTGCACACCAGAAGGCATTAGTTTGATTTTTCATACGTCTTAATGGATTCTAAATTAACTGCAGCAACACAGGAAAAGATCTGAGGATTGCAATAAGCAACTTGCTGATATTCTCTGTTGAAGAAATGGTAACAATTTAGATTTCAATTTAAAGACAAAAAAAAAAAAGGAACAGTGTAAGGAGTTATATAATAGGTTGAAAATAACATTGAAAATATGGTAACATCAGTAAGTAATTGATGGTGTGACCAATGTCCAGACCTTCAGCTGGAGAAGTGATGGAGTGGTGCCAGTTTCATGCTGCTGAGGAGCTGGCTCATTGAACTCTGTTCTGGACTGAACAGAAATAGCCAGACAAGAGGAAGTTCAGAGATGGATGATGAAGCAGATAAGAGGGCTGCAAAAACTTCTGCATGAAGAACAATTATATAGATAGCAAAGAGCTGAATGAGGAGAACATGGCAGAAGTACATTTCCTGACGAGTGCCAGGAGATGTTCAGGGAGCCTGAAAGGCTGCAAATACAGTATAGGCATATAAAAGTGGGGGGTTTTTTGTTTGTTTATACACCACAAAAGTAATCCCTGGAACTCATTGCCATAAGATGTCATAAAAATAGCAGTGTTCTAAAAAAAGACTGAACATTTATGTAAAGAGTAAGACTGTCACTAAAATAAGTAGTTTTATGAAACTTTTTAATTATTATTATTCTTTATTAAACTTTATTTTTTTAACTAAAGTAAGTTCTTTACTGTGAGGGTGGTGAGCCACTGGAGCAGGTTGCCAAAAGAAGTGGTAAATGCTCCATCCCTGGCAGTGTTCAAGGCCAGGTTGGACAGAGCCTTGGGCAACATGATGTAGTGTTGAGGCATCCCTGCCCCTGACAGAAGGGTTGGAACTATATGATCTTAAGGTCCTTTCCAACCCTAACCATTCTGTGATTTTGTGATTCTAAGTAAGAGCTTCAAATTTGGTAAAGGTGCAGTCCTTTCCATATACTTAAGAGCATAAACCTCTCTCTAAGAAATGGGAATTTGAGAGAAGCATCTCCATGCAAAAGCCCTATACTAGTAAATAGAAGAAAGATAAAGATTTAAGATTAAGCTGGATGAAACTTTTGATCAGATGATTTTCCATCAGTTTCTAAGCTCCTCTTTTAGTGATGATAGTGAAGGGGGAGGGGAGAAGGAAGGGAAAATCCGATATGAAAATTAATCAACTACTTCTGTATTACAAAAGAAAATCCAATCTGAGCAAGTCTTTTCTGCAGGGTCTGCTTGTGAACTCTTTGTTTAGAGCCAGGACAGCACATTCTGAAGTAAACAAACATCTTTTTCACTAGGTCTGCCGCAGACAGGCTCATTTCTTTGTGCTGTCCCAGGGTTAGATTGTGGTCTGGGTAGATTGTGCCTCATCAGCACTGATGCCCCTTCGCAGCACTGCAGCCTTTGAACAGCCTGAAATCATGGTCTACGTGAATAGCCTTGTCTTTATTCTACTGTGAATTTGTGGGTAATAGGAATGCTGTTTTTATTGAGTTGTACTGATACTCCTGAAGTAGAAAAACCAGGGTGGGGTTGAACAGCCTGAGCCAACTGGAGCTGGACTGAGGTGGGAAAAGGAGAGATCTCTTTTGACCAACCTGGAGCTGGGTTTGGCCAGGAGGTCTCTGAGTGCCTTTGCTCTCTCCCTGCAGGCTGCTCGGCAGAATGGCCACGGAGGAGCGGCACCTCTCCTCCAGCTGTGGGTCCTTCATCAAGACCGAGCCCTCCAGCCCATCTTCTGGCATCGACGCCATCAGCCACCACAGCCCAAGTGGCTCCTCCGATGCTAGCGGTGGCTACGGCATTGCCATGGGTGGCCACCCCAATGGCCTAGACTCACCACCCATGTTCAATGGCACAGGGATTGGTGGTGGGTCCTGCCGCAAGCGTTACGATGACTGCGCCAGCGCCATCATGGAGGACTCGCCCACCAAGTGCGAGTACATGCTCAATGCAATCCCCAAGCGGCTGTGCCTGGTGTGCGGGGACATTGCTTCTGGGTACCACTACGGCGTGGCTTCCTGTGAGGCATGCAAAGCCTTCTTCAAAAGGACTATTCAAGGTATGGTGGGAAGAGAGGGAAACTGATGCGTTTGTTTCATAGCAAAAAAGGGAGGCAGCCCCAGATGTTGCTGAGACTGCAGTATTTCCATGTCATATAAAAAGGGGAAGGAGAGAGTGCATGTAATGGACCTGAACCTCCATCCTTTTGTATGCTTCCACTTTCCTCCTGCTCAGCTCTGGTCCTTCCAAATCAACCTGGACCTGATGTTAAGTTTTGTCATAGCAGGAGCCTTTGCTAGCCTAGCCTGGCTGGCTACCAGATCTGGGTGTCTGGTCTAGTGGCACTGATACCCTGATAATGTGGCTGCTAGTGGAGTGAGGCCTGGAAAGGAAATGCTTTGCACTCTAAAGATGTTTTTTTAAGGCCCATTTGAAGAGTTGATGCTCCTGCCTAGAGATGGCTTCTTTTCATAGATGTCTGCACCTTGAGGTGAAAGCTCCAGCATTGCAGGAATAAAGAGTTTCTCACTCTGTCCTGCCAGTCTTAATTTGTGGCTGTGGACTCCATATAGACTTCACCACAAGGCTGGACAGGCACTTGGATGAGAATCAATCCTGTGTTCCTCCTTAGTTAGTTCCAACAGCCCTTTTCATTAAGATGCAACTTATTTAAACATAAAAAATGTAGACACTGAAGGAGATAGAGATACACAGTTTTTGTCAGTCTTACTAAGGATGAGGAATTCCTCAGGTGGTTTTGAAAACCGTGGTGCATGTGTGTGCAGATGAATTGCAGTGCATTGCACCTGCATGTACAGTTCACATGTGAGGCATATGACTGTGTCCTGACTGCATAGGTATGCTGCAGATGAGCACTCACACAGTTACAGTGTATCCAAAAAAAGGAGTGCCTCCGGGAAGCTCCAATATCCATGGATGCTTGGGTGTGCTTACATAGGCAGGCCCTGTGTGAGCAAAGCCATTCCTTCCTACAATCTTTAACTGGTAAAAGTTTTCACCTTCCAGTGGAAAGCGTATTGAGTTTACCCAGCCACAATGGATTGACTGGACACAGATGTCCAGTGAGCAAGCATCTTTGTGTGTACTTGGCAGTTGGCTGGGGTCAATCCACCATGGCAACACTTCCTTGCCTCCTGTGAAATGAAAGAAAGGCACATGTGGGGAGAGCATTCATTTTTGTTCATTGAGTGGGCCTGATTACTCTCTGTCACTGGGGATATTCAACTCTAAAGCAGACAGAACAGTATAGGGTGCAGTTCAGCCCAGGTCTCTGCAGAATTCACTATTTCTAGCTTAATTTCATAGATTCTAGATGTCTCTCCTTATTGTTATCCAGCTGTGGGAATAATCACTTTGTATTGCCCCACTGACTCTTCTTCTTTCATTATGCTGTGTGGAAAGCGTGGTCATCTCTAGGGCATTGGCCTGTTGTACCCTGGCAGGGTTTCTGTGATCTGTCATTGCTGAATCTCCTGTGGTTGAATGTGAACTTTTACTTGCACTTCTGACTGTCAGCACTGACTCTGTCCCTCCTCCATCACTTGGACCCATTCCCAGGGTTTCGTTTTGGCACATTCAGGTACTAAAGGAGCGACAGAGTAGTACTCTGAAGCAAAGCCCTAGGAGCTGCTTATACAGGAAGAGACTGAAAAACTAACCCCTCGTGGGATTGATACTGGAGCACCTTGGTGGCAGAGCAGAAGAGAGGCCTAACCTAGAGAGGTAAAAAAAGACCTGGGAACTTTTGAAGAGTTTTCAGAGAAATTCAAAAGAAAATTATGCAGGACAGCAGTGCCTGAAACATGTATGAGCATGGGTGATACGTCAGCTGACTCAGTCCCAAGAAGGGAGAGCACTTCCCTCCAACCACCTCTCCCCAGCATAGCTATATTCTCCCTGTGGTTCCCTAATTGATTGCCTCCTAACATGTAACAGATGGGGAAAAAGAATAAGTGGAGATTTCTCTCACTTTATCATCAGCTTTGGCTGGCAACTGAGGTACCAGAAATGCTTTTATTCCCAAGAGTGGGAGAGATGAGTGTGCAGTGCCCAAGGGTAAGAAATTTCAGCCATGGAGCGGAAGGCTGAGCCCAGTGGAACAGGCAGCAAACAGGGCTGCAGAGTTTGTTTGATTCAAGAAAATGCACCATTCCCAGGGCTCTGCTGCAGTGCATGTGATATCCAAACACAGCCCTGGGTATGCAGGGAAAAAGGGTTTAAGGATCACATAAAAGAGAGAGTGGCAGAAGCATTTCCATAAGGTGTTCATCCTACAACTGTATTATATTCAGTACATGTATTAAGTATCTAACTGAAGAAGTAGGAAAATCTTCATCCAGGCTGACTACCATTGACGTAGGGTGTGCAGAAAGCATGTAGATGTGTATGTTACATGATTGTATCCCCTGCTAGTATCAAAAGACTTGATGTGATTCTGGTGCCTGGGAATGATGTTGATTTAATGGTTTGAGCACAGGGATGGAGCTATGACCCCAGGATTTCCCAGGTGCTCAGGAGATGCAGTAGGTAAATTCATCAGGCTTTTGTGGTCTTAGACCAGCCACTTCACTTCTCTGTGCCTAAGAAAGATGAAAAACCAATGACTATTATAAGAGTACTTAATCTGCTGGCCCTATGTTTGGTAACTTTATTAAGTAATAGGTGTGCATGCTGCTAGAAAATGGGTCTAAATCTGTCCTGGATGATTACACTACCACAGCCCTATCTAGCTAACGCTGATCATGAAGCAGATCTTCACACTAAATCCCCTCTTCAAGTACCCTCCTCCCCTACTACAAATGACCCAGTGATATTGGAGAGAACCGGAGATTGGAGAGTCAGAAAGAAGAGGCATATTTACCATTATCTTCTGAATAGACAGGATGTGTATCAGGTGAAACGCCTGCATCTGTGGATTCCCTGTTTGAATCTTGAAAGCTTCAAACTCAATGAGTGTAGCAACACAACTGCTGTGCTGGTGTGCCCTTACATCAGTAAAGGGCTTCAAATATGGACAATACGGCTCAGAAGACTTGTGGGGATTTATAACAGGCTTGTAACAAAACCTAGTGTCTTCTAGGACTTCCTGGTAATTATTACAGTGGTTAGAGTGGTTCCTGGAAAGGGAGGAACAGTTGAGAGAGTTTGAGCATTTTCCTGAGCAGAAGAGCATTACCATCCACAGGATCAGCAAAGGGGCTGTGAAATACAGAAGGGAGGGTTTGTATCCCTAGCAGCCATGGTAGGCAGGCACTGTCTTGTCCTTCTGTCCTTCTCAGAAATGTGCCTGCTACTTTTCAGGTGGGAGTTCACAGCAAAAAGACCAGGAGATGTTCTGAGCTTTCAAAAAACTTTTGAAGCTTAGAGAGGTACAGTGCAGCATTCCCTAGGTCTAGTGCCTGAATGCTGCTTACTATTCAGAGCTCTAGCAGTTGGATTCAGAAAACCATCTCCAGTGCAGCTCAACTCTATTAGTCTTGTGTTTTCTGTTTGCCTCAGTGCATCTGTACAGAGAACTCCATGCAGAAGGATGTTTTCTGTGGAACTTTGGTAAAGTATTTCTGTGTCAGAAACCCCACAGGCAAACTTGCTGCCAGTAGATAGAGAGCCTCAGGACCCATCTCCTTCATCCTCTTGGAGGTGGATTTCAGTGAGGTTGTCTGAAATGTCTTAAGTCCTCTTTGGTGGAGCTCAAGCTAGGTGTGCCACCCTGAAGAGGCCAACAGTGCTGGTGTTACACCTATAGCTACCCCCTTTTCCTCTCATAGCATCAAGGGTCCTGAAGTCTTGCTCCTCACATTTCTACTTACTATATAAGCTGCATGAAGTAAAATTTTGGTTAATCCAAGTACTGGGGCTTATCTCACCTGCTTTTCCAAAGTTTCATTTTCCTGGAAGTGATAAACATGTGTACTAGGGTGGGGAGGGGTTTGGTTTTGAGTTTTGTTGGAGCTTTTTGTTTGATTGTGTTTTGTGGTAGTTAGTTGGGTTTGGGGTTGTTTTTCTGGGGGAGGAGGGGGAAGTTATTGGGGGGGAGTTGATCGTTGTTTTTCTCCTTTCCAAAAATAGGAGCCTCTGCTGATGCATGTATATACTCAGGCACCTGGAAGCATAGGACAGCTGTACTGAAAATCAGGTCACTTATTCAAGTGCCTAAATACAGATTTACAGGTTCAATGTTTGAATCTGTGTCTTTGAAAACTGTAACTTAAAAAATACCACCCCTACTCCCCCCCTCCCTTACCTCATGCAGATTATTGGAGAGATTTTCCTTTGATTTTCACAAAGTACCTCTCACTCCAGGACTCAGGCTCTGATGCCTCAGTCAAAGTGGAAGTGGAAAGTAATAGAGAATCCACTCCATGCATATTATCAGTGTTCCCTATTCTGGTACAGGAGGTCAGACTAGTGCTGCTGAGGGCAGAGGGACTGCTGATCTGGCACTGCACTCACCAAGGGCCTTTTTACAGTTTTCAGGTCCCTTTTCACTGAGACACCCAAATGATCTGTTTACCTTCAGAAACAGAGATAAAAAGGATTCAGGACAAAAGCTTGTGGGTACTGAAATGACAGTGTCATCACAGCTAGCAGCTTATTAAAAATAAGCTTGCTTTCTCCTATAGACTGTCCAAGTCAAGCAGAAGAGCTGTTCCATGGAGGCGTTACACTGACTGCGTGATGGGATCTTCCTAAGGCTATGGAATATTGCAAGCAATTATTGTAAAACAAACAAACCAATCAAATTCCAAACAAAACCCTCCAAAGCTGTGAGGGCAGTGTAATAATTGTTACAAAAATTTGGATAAAAGGAAACAAATGCATGAGCTGAGGTGCCTATGAGATGGATTTCCCTGGGAATTCCTGCTCTCAGTCCTCTGGCTCGGGAAGACCAGCAGAGAATGGCACCATGCCACTTGTTGCAACCACAGCATGCTGTGTCATATCACTGGGGTGAAAGATATGACTTGAATGAATGGAATTTGGAACTTAATAGCAGATAGATCTGAGTCTGGGTTTCCCCCTGAAATTCAGGAAAAGCTACATGCAGTCATCTGGCCCTCTGTTTGAGTCACCCAAAGGAAGGTATGAGAATTCTGTGTGCAGTAGTGCAAAGCAGGAGAGAGTATGGAAGAAAAGAAGAGTAGAGGGAAAGAATGGTGCAAAGCAATGAAGAATAAAACAGAAAAAGAGGAGAGATGAGTTTTCTTCAGAAAAAAGAAGCTGAAAATGCTTTAGCTTTAAAAACTTGATTGGCTACTTGTTTATAATCTTCCCTGTGTTTCCTTGTAGAAAGGCAGGATCAATAAGCAGGGAGCAGCTTGTACTGTCAGTGCTTTATTAATTCTGAGCTCAACTTCTCTGAGAAGTCCTGTCCATAACTTAAGCAGGAGCTGGGTAGGACAGGTAGGCTCTGGGATGCAGCTTTCAGGTGCTCTTACTATGTGTGCACTGGAAAATATGTTCCAAATTGTTTAATGGTCAAAGGTCTAATTTTACAAAAAATAGGGTAAAAATATGATCTGTCACCTTAATAGTCCTTGACTGTTTCTTAGCATCTTTCATCTAAAGGGTTTAAAGTACAGTTAAACATTAATGAATCAAGACTTACAATCTCCCCAAAAGGTAGGTTTGGTGTTTATTTTGTTTCGGAGATGAGCAAACTAGGACACAGACAGGAAGTGATTTGCCCTGCAAGGCTACATACGAAGGCTTGGAACAAATCCAAACTCTGATTTGGTCACCTACCACTTGATTTATTGAAGCCATCTTTTTTGTTAAATCTTGTTCTGTGGAATAAGTGAGGTCCTAGCAGATTTTCACATCAAATATAAATATTGACTAAGTTGAGGAAATCTCTTCTAATAAGCAACACTTCAAACCAAGGCCTTGTCTATTAGATTATCCCATTTTCTGCCCTTCTGGGTCATGTAATCTACGGTTCATGACACACAGACTTGACTTGAATTTTATACTTGCATACAGACTTGTCCATGTGCACCTTTGTGTGTTGATGCTTTTCTGCAGGGTCTTGCAGCAGCCCAAGCTGCTGCAGTAAAGAAGCTCTCTTGGAGCACCCTGCACTGGCAGCTGGGCTGGTGGTGTGACCGCCAGCCACTGGGAGGCTGCTGGAATTTCGATGAGTTAATCTCATCACTTTATCACAGGGCACTTACAGAAATTACAGGGAGCTGTGAGCAGCTCACCGTGCTGGCAGCCAGCCCCAGGACCCATAAAAGAAATTGAGACAAACACACACACACAAAAAAAGTCAGAGAACTTTGTTAAAGTTTGGAGATGATAGTTTTTCTTGGATGAGTTCTCCTTGGGTAATGCTGATTGTGCCTTCTCTGGTGATGTCCCTGTTTCCTGCAGTAATGGCAGATACTGCCCCCAGCTGTAGCTCTCAATCCATGAAATGCAGAGCATGTTATGGGGCCTAATATAAAACCTCATTTACTTTGGAAGAGTTGTTTTGTATGAAGAGGGTACAGCAGGTCTCACCTCTAGCATTTGCACCTGTAAAGAGGGCTGTAAGACACAGCTACTGGTGCTTTCTTCCTTTAGACTGGGCAGATTGTGTGGAAGGGGCATATGAGCCTATGTTCAGTGTGAAGGCAATAAGCATGATGAATGGGTGTATTTTTTCAGCTGTGCTTACCAGCAAACCACATGGATGCTGCACAGCTTAGTAGCCACTGCTTTGCCACCCAGGAAGGGAATTTTGCCCACTGCCCACTCTCCTCTGGCTCTGCTCCTTTAACAGTCAGGATCTCAGTACAGAAGTGCCTTTGAGAACTGCTTTTTTAAGCTGTACAAACAGTATGTATATGGTAACCAGTACCTACACCTACTCTGACACTAGCACATTTAGTTGTGATGTAGGTTTTGTAAACCATTTCCAGTACTTTGCTTGTCAAGCAGTCCATGGACTGGAGGCTTGGGGAAAGTGGGAGATCTGCTTGATGCAGGGTAGATAGAGCTTGAGCTGCCAGATGAGAGCTGTCACTGCCTTCTGCTGCTATAAGGGCTCAATGTCCTTGGTGTAGTGTCTGTTAGGAGGCAAATTTTTGGCCATGAGACCATGAAACATGAAGTCTTACATCTTTCCAGAAGTCTGGTCCTGGCTTTGGTGAGAAATGTGGGCATTGAAACTAAGGCAAAATCTCCCAAAGTGAGACTGTGTTGAAGTGTTCTCCCAGGTTTGTTCCTTCTGTGTTCCTTCCTGTGTGGGGCACAGCAAGTGTCTGATCATGAGGTAAGGGCCTCTGTACTCATCGGTCTTGTAATGTGCTGGAGCTGTGTGTCTAAAGCAGGAGTTTGTTTATTACCTTGAGATTAAGCCTGAATCTCAATTTCCAGCTCTCTGAGAGTGTTGATACATTGCTAGTTATTGAAATTCAGGTGCTGCACAATGACGAAATACAGTCTGAATGAAAGCAACTTGTGCAGCACACTCTGCTCCTGCAGACAAACTGCATTTTGGAAGGAGATGATCAATGGTGAAGAATGGGCTGAAGCTTTAGGGGCAAGTTGCAAGTCTTGTGACAAAACAAGGGCAAGAGGTAGAAAGTTTATAACTAGCTGGTGGATCACCTTTGGGCTTTGGGGTTGTGTGCTCCTGAGATTTCACACAGCATGGGCCAAGCACAGTGAGTACTTTCTTCCTTTTGAATCTGTGCTCTTTTGACTCAGATTCCCAATGGGCTTTCCAACTGCTTAGTTAGCCCCAGAGTCTAATCGCCACCCCCAGAGATTGGTATGTATCAGATTGTTGGTCTTTATTTAGAGGATGGAAGGGTCTTGCACAAGAACATAGAAATCCATTCCAGAAGTAGGAACAAAAATCACGTCCTGTCCCAGTGCTACTAAACTGTAAGCTCTGCTTCTAATCTGATGATACACAAAGTCATAGAATCATAGAATAGTTAGGGTTGGAAAGAACCCTGAGATCATCTAGTTCCAACCACCCTGCCATGGGCAGAGACACCTCACACTAAACCCATGTCACCCAAGACTCCATCCAACCTAGCCTTGAACACTGCCAGGGATGGAACATTTGCAATTCCATCATCAGCCAGCTGTGGTCTCAGAGTATGCGTGTGTGCAAACGACTGAGCAAACATACAGCATATACAGATTGATGATGGTGGGAATATCTGGGCCACTGCAGCTTGTCCCTGGATCACTGGGGATAACATGGTTCTTGGGTGACCATCTCTGTGTTTGATTGCAGGGAATATTGAATACAGCTGCCCGGCCACGAATGAATGTGAGATCACGAAACGGAGGCGCAAGTCCTGTCAGGCCTGTCGCTTCATGAAATGCCTCAAAGTGGGGATGCTAAAAGAAGGTAAGACAGAGTCAGACTGAGAATTGTTCTCTGTCCCAGCAGCACCTGAGACTCCAGGCCTTGCAGGATCTCTTAGGCTAACTGCACGCTTGCCCTCTCTGGCTTTCCAAAGGTGTGTTTTTAGGGGCTTTGTAAAATAGTCAGGATGGCCAGGGACCAAGAGGGCAGTCCAGGGAGAAGAAGGGTTCTAGTCAGCACCCTCATGATAGGATATTACTTCTAATACATGCAAATTTGAAAAATAACTGGAAACTGGTGATGCCAGACTTTCCCAAAGGAACCCCAGGCTGGAAGGTGTTTCACTTCTTTCTCCCCAGTTCACTTTGCAGTGTTGAGGTCATTTTGCCCTTTGTGTGATCATGACTGGCTTCGCTGGGTTTTGTAAAGTAAGAAGGGAGTTAATGCAGAGCTATGGCACAGTGTGCAACAAAAATCTTCCCATATTCCCACTTGGGAGACTATTTGAAGATGGGCACAGGTTTGCTTGAGAGCTGTGGGTACCCTGCCCTGCACACCCAGCCTGCGCTGTGCTCAGCCTGTTGGATCTCTTCAACGCTCTCCGCTCTCCAAGCAGTGTTCAGCTTCTCTCTTGTGCTGCTTTCCCTCCCCCCACTGCCCTCCCCAATCCTTGTCCATTCAAGGTGAACCACAGGGAATTCAGTGGCAATTAAACAAATTCTTATGGATTGACTTTAAAGCTCTGTTTCCCTTGGGTCCCCCTGAGAGAGGCAGCAAGGGGAGAGGAAGGGGAAGGAAGGAGAAGCATTGCATGTACCTGGCAAAGCATAGTCCCCTCAGTTTAACCACAAGGAACAGCAGCTGGCTGTGATCTGCGCAAGTCCTGTAATGCTGGAGCCAAGATGCCAGCATGCAGCTTGCTTCCAGGTCATATCTTCATAGCAGCTGGTGATAAATTGTACAGTGTCACTTGAGCATGTATTGCTTTGCACTAGGGCGCTCTCGTTTCTTGAGAGGCAAGTTGATGGCAGCCAGTGTTGTTAAGAATGTAGATTAGATGTTAAACCCTGTTCTGTTCTTTGATGGATGTGTAGTTTCTGTGATTAAATATCTTCCTGCTAGAGCACCCCAGTTACCAAGCAGAGGAGGTGCAGGCTTGTGTAGTCTGGCCCTCCCTGAGATGTAGAGGTTGTAGACTCAGAGGATCTTGATCCACTGCTGGGAGGGAGGCACCTACTTTTGGACCTAGATAGGGACCACTGGAAACCTGTTTCTCTACATGTGGTAGTTCATGGAGGGGATATATCCCCTTACCCACATGCCAGTCCACACTAGTGACACTGGCATTAGTGGGAGCGCAGTTTGGTAATGTGCTCTAGCCTGCTCATACTAATCCCATAAAGCAACCTTAAAAGCCTAAGCTTTTAAGTGGCTCTAGTCGCTCTGCAGAGCAGCAGCATGGGTCCAGGCTTGCTGGCTGCCTGTGTCTGTGCTGTCCTGCATCCAAGCATTTTAGCTTCTCAGAGCTGGCAGCTGGGGGAGCAGAGCCACAGAAGCCTGCACTGGCATGTTTGACTGTGTGGCCAGGGCATCCTCTGCTTCCAGTTTTGGGAGTTTGGCACAGTCCAGAGCAGGTTCCTGTGAAGGGTTCTGTGGCTTAGCCTCCAAGTTATGTGAAAACGGTTAACTCCTTCCAGACCAGAATCAGGCTGGAAAGCAATGTAGGTTCACTCACACCATGCTGTGCCTGAGCTCCTGAACCTCATGGGATACTATACATGGCAACCTGAAATTTGACTCTACGACTGCTTTTGTGCTGAGGTGTATTTAGTTATTCATATAGGGATTGATTTGGCATCATTAAAGCCACTGGGGAAGGATGGTTTGCTATTGATATTAGTGTATACGTAATACTTGCCCATAATATTTAGAGCTGTGAAATATACAGTGTAAAGATTTATTGATAGTAATGGGATGCAGGGACACATGACAATATCAAGAGGAGCAGAGGAGACTCCACTAACAATTTGCAAATAGTACTCCCACGTCCTAACACAGAGTGGGCAAGTAATGTGGGGCAGGCATCTTTTTTCCTGTGTGCTTTTTTTATTGCTCAGTTTCCCACGATGGGAAATAAGGGTCATACTGCTTTGTTTTGCGAAAGGATTGTGAAGACTGATTAGTTAACTTTATGTAAAGTCTGGTGGAAGCACAAAGTATTAATTCAATCAGTACACATCTTTAAAAGCAAAATCCAAAAAGGGGGGAAAATGGGTTTACAGTCTTTGGTCTTCACAGACCCAGGAATTTCTGGAAAGAACTAATCCATAATTGTTTGACTTCCTCAAAAATGCAGAATTGACAAGGGATTTTGGATTAGAAAAGGTTCGTTGGTCTTTCTCATCTCTGATCTGTCATCCTATTAGCTCATCCATCCCTTTTCTTTGCCAGGGCAAGAATGTTCCCAGCTGTACAGTTCTTGTAGTTTAATTTGTTTTTTAAATCCCTGATGTCTTGGTCTCCCCAGAGAACATGTTCTGGAGTCCCCCAGCACTTGTTAGGACAAGATGTGTCTTGGTACTTGAGCTAGGGTTATTTTTTTTCACTTTCAGTAGTTCCCTTTTCTGCTTTGCTGTGTTGTACCTCTCTTTTCCTTGGCTTCATCTGTGGCAGAAGGTTGCTAAGCCAGGTTCTTTCTCCTGCTTGATTACCAGGGGTTTGGAGAAGAACAGTCTTGTGATTAAAGGCGAGATGTAGAAACTACTTCTTCTATTGACAGATTTCTTCGTGTTGTCCTTGGCACTGGGCTGGTAACTTAGTGGGGACATTTCTGGGTAAAGAAACTCTCCTGCCTCCGAAGAAGAGTATAATATTCCATTAGTACCTAATTAATGGCTTCATGATTTCTTCTCATTAAGGGAGGAAAGGTTTTCCTGGTCATTGTCATCATACATGATGTTCATACCACCTCCTGCCCACTGGGCATATGGCATAAACCTGTTCTTCAGGCAGAAGGCATCACTATTCAGAGATGGCAGAATCAGGAAAACGTGACTTCAAGCTTCTGCCTTACGCTTTAAATGCTCAGTTGATGCTGCCAAAGAGACATAGGCCCTTCCCCTGGGAGTACATATGAGGGGTCACCAGACATCTCTCCTCCCTGTAGAGACTGCCACTTTGAATGTAGCCCTTCAAGATCTGGGGAGACTGCCCCTAACACAAAAGTGCAGGTTATTCAGGCAACGCCGAGTGAATGAAGATCAGGGCAG
Source organism: Coracopsis vasa (assembly GCA_026283785.1). NCBI lineage: Eukaryota > Metazoa > Chordata > Aves > Psittaciformes > Psittacidae > Coracopsis > Coracopsis vasa. The sequence continues at coordinate 7,210 of JANHGB010040780.1, read as the reverse complement.
GAAGAGAGACAGTGGAGCAATCAATAGATGTCTCAGATATCCAGGCCACTTTCTTTAAGAGAGCTCTGATCAATGCATTGCAACAAGGGAACTGCACGGACATCAGAGCTTTGCTGTCTCAGGTTCTCCTGGCGTGATGCTGCAGGGCTGGCCAGACTTGCTGGGGAAAGTGGTAGGCAGAAAGCTCTGCCCACGGAGCCCAGCTGGCTCAGATGTCTGAAGTGTTGGCCTGTCTGGCTGCCTGTGTCTCACTTTCCCCTTCCATCTTGAGTGTGCCCCCAGAGAGCATTAATTAGCCCCTCACTAGCAGGCTCAGATAGGAAGCTGCTGAATCTGGAGTCCAGGATTCCAGCAGACTCCAGTCCCAATGCCCTGTGGAGAGGCACCATTCCTAGAAAACCTGTGCTGTGCTGCTCTTGGCCTTGCTGTGGCACCAGCCTGCAGACAGTGGGAGATGGGGCTTCTTCACAACTTCATCCAATAGAAGTGCATGGCCCCTTCTCTGCAAAAATTAGGGAAACCTGAGCACCCGGTGGTACTGCTGACCCCAGATGAAGAAGACGGTATCTACATACATGCCTGGCCAGTGTGGATGATCAGTGAAGGAAAACATGCCTTGCAACTTGCAGAGGAGAGGCATTGTGCAGAGCTGGACATCCCTGTCTCTGACCACCCCATAGCCCCTCTACTCCCAGCACTCTCTGTCTTGTGCTCCCAATGACCAAAATGTAGCTCTTTAGCTCTGGGCTCTACAAAGTAGATCTAGATCTCTCTGGCTCTCAAGAATGATGGATAGAGAAATTTCAGTGGTTTGGCAGGTCTCTTTTAAAACCTCAATATACCTTATCAGTTTTGGGGAGAACATAGCCTTGCCATTCACGCTCTAGCCACCCATGGCCTTTCAGTTCTACAGCAATTTGTTTGTCATCTAGAGGTAGATGTAATTTCAGGTGACACATGGCTTCTGTAAATGGGCTCAGAGGTTTGATTTTGGACATTGGCTGGTTAAACATGACCTCACAGCCTTGCCCTCCACACCTCTGCTGCCTCTCTGAAGTCACAGTCCTGTGTGTCACCTTGCAGAACTGCACCATGAAGAGGACAGTGATGTCAGTCCTTTGTATGTCAGTGTGGTGGGTTGACCTTGTCTGGCCAAGTGCCACACAAAGTTGCACTCTCAGACCTCCTTCGCAGCAGGACAGGGGAGAAAATCCTATGAAGAAGTTCGTGGGTTGAGGTAAAGTCAGGAAGATCACTCAGGAATTACCGTCATGGGCAAATTTCAAAGATTTATTTTATTGCCAGTTAATAGGAGAGGAAGATATTGAGAAATAAAAACAAAAATAAAACCACCTTCCTCCCACTTCTGCTTCCCAGGCCCAGCTCACTCATAAGGTCTGCCTCCTGCCCCCCAGACATCAGAGGGACTGAGGACTGCAGAGGGCCACCCTGGCTCTGGTGTCTTTGGGAATACCTTGCCTATAGGGAACTTGCAACAAGCTGATAACCTTTGTGCTGCCTAAGGGCCTGCACCTGTGGGAATGTTGGAGGTGGTCCCCACTTTAAAGATGGCAAGCCTGTAATCCCCAGATTTCAGAAGTGGCTGTCTCTTAAATCCGTGCTCCTCTTGTTCAAGACCCTGGCTGAGTAGGAAACGCTGTAGCCAGTGATACTTTCCTAATGTTTACTCCTGACTCTGCTAGGTATAACTACTAACTCTCCTAACTTTTTCCCTTACCAGCTGTAGCCAGGGGCTGATGGTTTCCCAATTAAACAAATCTCTCTCCCTGAGCAGGCTTGTCTCTATGATGTTATAAATTGGGTGCAGTCATCTAGTATCTAAACAAGGGATTCCAAGCACTGGCAATCCCAAATTACTTCTGCTTAGTAACTTTGCCTTCATCCTTCACTAAAATCCTGATACCTGAATCAACAGCTGAGCTCCTTTTTGGCAGCATAACCAAATGGAGGGTGTTTCATTTCTGTTTCCAAGTGAAAGAATCTCTCAGTGGAGCAAAGTATTTCCAGCAACCTCTCCCCTTTCCCTCCTGCCCCCATCCCTGCTTCCAGACCATGTATTCTCAAAAAGATATTTGATTTCAGTGAAAGCTCAGCTGACATCCCTACAATATGCTCAGTTTTTTGCTTTGTGCGTCCTGGGAAGGATGAGGGCTCCTCCGGGGATTCTGGGTAATTGGGTTAGTGGCCAGCTCATGTCAGGAAATTAAAAGGCAGCCCCGATCAGGTTGCTGCTGCATGTGATTTAATGGCTTTGTATTTATAGAGTATTCTGCCTCCAGCCGGTGCCAGAAATATCACTATTGGAGGCATCCAAATGAAAGAAGAGAAAGAAAAATTATTTTTCTTTCTCTAAAATACCCCTGTGTTTAAAAAGAGACAGGCAACCCCCTGTCCTTTGAAACAGGATCTCCAAGTGCAGTGAGTGGCATCTTGATGTCTGTATCATCCACACGTAACTATTTTCCAAGGCATGAATTGAGCATTTGCAATGTGGCTGGGCTGTGTGGTGGCATGACATTGAGCATTGCTGCCTTTGACAGAGTGATGGTAATTCTCCAAAGAGGAGGCTTCCAGTGGACGAACCGTCCACAAAGTACACACTGGGCTACTGGCACTTGGTATCTTTCTTCTGGCCGTAAGACTGGTGCATCCAGGACCTTCCCCACATCTTCTCCCATATCCAATGGATTATAAATCTATTTAGTTTGGTTCCTCCCATTCCTAATCTGTTTAGGTTCTTGCCATACCTAACTAAATCCCCATTCTGTCAAACATGAAGTCCAGGCTCTATCGATGTAAATCTGTTGAGAAAGGCATCACCTCTACACAGGTTTATGGTAAACACTTTGTGCATTCTGTCACCAGGAATTATGCTTAGTGCTCTTATAATGTGTACGGAAAAGAGGAAGCTGATAAAAGCTGCAACCATCCGGGGGTGTTTACATTGTATTACAAGCTTTTAGGCAGTTCTGACAACATTGTAAAGCCAGGCTGGATGGGGATTTTGGCAACCTGGTTTAGTGGAAGCTGTCCCTGCCCATGGCAGTGGGATTGGAACTAGATGATCTTTAAGGTCCCTTCCAACCCAAACCATTTTATGATTCTGTGATCCCCTGAGGTGAGCAAGAGTGGGGTGTGACTGGATGTCTGAATCCCTTTCCCTGACTCACCTTCGAAGACTGTGCCAGCCCTTGGGCTGCAGGGTATCCTGAGAGAGTCTTTGCTCAGAATTGACTGGCACAGCTGTTCTAAATTTAAGAATTAAATAAAAAGTGGATACTAGTTCTTACTGTTGGAAAAGCTGCTGCTGAGGTGACACTGCAAGGTTGCTCTAAGAGACTGGCCAAGGCAGCAGCATGCTGTGTTGGTGGTTCTAATTCCCTCACCTCTGTGAATCCCCATCAAAAGTGGGCCTCTCTCCCTGCAGTGGTGAGGCCCTCTCCATTGTGTTACTTACCTAAAAATTTGTTTCTGATCTGTGCTTACGCTCCTTTACCAGTTCCAAAAGGCTCATACGCTCTACCTAAATAGACTGAGACAGAAAACTGAGCTAGAGAAAGCATTAGTTTGACCCTGCAGGGATTCTCTTGGTAGCCAATGGAGAGAAGTATCCCTCATGACTCCTGAGCTGTCTGACCTGTGAGATGAATGTGGAGGTGCCAGGTTCTCCGTTGCCTGTCAAGGGAGCCCAGATGCACAGAAGGGAGCTATCAAAGTCTAAAGTAAGCTGAGTTAAATCACACCCAGGGCTGCAGGTCCCTTTAGGCAGTAAACACCTCTTTGGGGATTTAGCTCTGAACACTACCTCTTGGAAAGTTAGTAGGCCTCTGGTATTGGGTATATCAGATATCACAAGGCTAACCTGTCCCTCTGAGTCCAGGGACTCTTTAACCAGACAGACAGTAAAGAAGCATTCCTACACAACAGCATATCCCTCAAAACATCAAAGGTGGAGGAGGCTGCAACATCCTGCTTGAACCGATCTAATCTCTCTGTAGGCCCTTGTAACACAGGAGATGGATTTTTTTCAACTCCACTGCCTCCCTCCCAAGGCGAGTTCTCCACCCTTCCATTGCAAGTGTCATTCCCAAGATTGCTGACCTGCATCATGCCAGTTGCTGTGTTTTAATGGCCATGCTGTGACCCTCAAGTTGGTTTTCTATGTTTCAAATGTGTTGGGTAATTACACCAGTCATCTATCAGGAGATTTTGCAGGGGCTGACCTCTTTTTGCAGCAATATGAGAGCCTAATGGTATAAAGAGTTATTTTTCCCTTCCCATGCTGGAATCTCAGAGTAATGAAAGAGCCTAGTCAGGTTGCAGCCTCTTCACTCTCAGAGAGAGATGCTTTTTCGTATAGTCTGTTTCTTTCCCCATCTTGGCAAGCATAACCTTTATGGTCATCTCTGCTCTCTGTTTCCTAGATAGGCCTCCTCCTGGCTCATTCATCCCATTACCACACCCTGTTGTCTCTCCTGAAGTTCAGAGCAAACAGGGAGACAGAAATTCTGTAGGAGACACCTTGAGCATAACCCTTCTCCCTTTCTTTCTTCTCTGCTTTCAGCCTACACCTTCCAGCTTTCTTGGGAAGTGCCAATCCATGTACTTTAGATAGCAGCTCCTGGGGATAGGAGCATCTCTGTTAGCTACAGAGCACCACCCCAGCTCAGACCCTGGGAGAGCAAGCAGGCTGCACTGATGCAGAAACTGCAGCTCAAGGGTCAGATGAGCAGTGGCCACAGGACCTGGCTGGTGTATGGGGAAGCTCAGCAGAAGCAGCCCCAGGGGCATTGCTCTCTTGCCAGCACTTGCCCTATGTTCCTTTCAGTTGTGTCCTCCTTGATCTAGACACATACTGTACCATGCAAACCCTGTACCTTGGCTCCTCCACTAGCTCTTTTGGCAAGATAGATCTTTCTGTTTCTATCAACTCATGGCCATGTGATAGGACTCGATGGAAAGTGAGGTGAGGCCAGTAATTTGATGTGACAGCTGATATTGGGCCTAGACTGCATTTCCCACCGGCCAGGGCTTAGCTTCACAGAGCTTTTAAAAGTATTTTTAGTCCCCAGAAAATAAAACAGAAACTGAACCTGACTGTGTGCTGTCGCCTCTGCATACTCGGCTATTTTTAGTTCCGACAGACTCGGCCTGAGTCCAGCTTTTAAAAAAAGCTGGAATTATTTTACTTCCATTAAGAAAAAAAACGAAAGCCTGATGTTATCAAGTCAGCAAGGGGACATCTGATGCCAAAGTTGTCGGCAGACGTCTCTCTGAGGGGCATGTCCGAGAAATGCAGGAAGCTTGAACAGATCAGCAGATCAGCTCTACCACTGCGGAGGCTTGGTGCTGGCACAGACCTCGCTGCAAGAGCACTTGGAACACGAGTGGCACCCACAGGACGCTTAGAAAACTGACATCTCTACCCCAGGCAGGACGGTGAGCCGAGAAATCCCGCACAAGTCCTGTCTCTGCCCTGCTACCTGCTGGATCAGAGGGGCCTCAGGCAGGCTGAGAGCTGAGAGTGTGCTGCCAGTGAGCCAAGACTCAGTCCCTGTGGCAGACACCGGGGTCAGCAGCTAGGTCAGATGGGGTGCCAGGACTCTTATGCAGGGTCCCTCAAAAGGTAACAAAATTCAATGAACAGCAGCAACATGCAACACAGGGGAGCAAGAGGAGAGGGATGTTTCCAGCACAAATAGCCTTCATTTGGTGAAGAAGCAGCTGCTAGAAAGGTAGGTTATCAAGGGATGATACTTCCCAAACTTTGCCCTATACTGTTGCATGTCACATTGTGTATGTAAGCACTCCTTTCTTTACTGTTCTAGCAGCCCCTCCTTTGCTGATACTGTCAAGAAGGGAGGTCCAGGAATGCCTATGGTGACAATTTTGTAGGATGGGTGCCTTCTCTCCTGGGAAGTGGCGAGTTGTGATCCATGTGAGAAATGGTTATGTCCAGGAGCTGGAAGGCAGCTGTTTTCTCTTGCCACTGTCTTGTGAAGCCATGGCACCAAATCGTGTGTAAGAGTCTTAAGTAGGGACCAGCTGCATCGTGTAAGTGGCCACTGCACCTTGCTGTTAATGCTCAGGAGGCTGCACGTTTGGTGTGAAATCTACCTTTGGGGTTACAGTGTATGTACCACTCAGCTTTGCTCCAGCCCTCTCTCTCTCATCTCCCTTCTCCTTACACTCTCTCACTTCCATTCATATCTTAGTTTACATTCCCCTCAGTTTCTTCTCTGCTTAGTGCTTTCCTTCATACTGTTTCTCTGAGCTCACCCACTCCATTTTAATATCCTTTACTGTCCCTTTCACAGCCGCATTGTAACCTGATTGCCTATCTTAAAATCAGCCACTGAGGAAATCGAAGTAGAACAGCAGGTATTAACACAAGCCACCTGAATACCCCAACTCAGTACCAAGTCCTGATTTTGTCCATGCCCTTCCCTTCCATCTAGGTATGACCCTTTAGGCTGTCAGATCTTTGGGGCAGGGATTCTGCCATGATGCTTATGTCTGGAGTGTCACACTCAGGGACTCAGACTGAAATGCTTTTGTTTGCTGTAGCACCTACAGGTTGCTGGACTCAGCAACTAGTACTGGGATGCGCTACATAAGGGTCAGCCTGTTCACCGGCTCTGCGGCTGAGCGATGATGACAGGGTAGGGCAGTGGCTCTGCAAATGCTGATTGAAAACATTTGCCTCAAGGAGTGTCGCACAGGATGGGGAACAAGAGGAGGACAAACACTTGTTCAAAATTAACAAGCTGAAGTCCTTGGGCAAACAGACCTCTGTCTGCTCAGTGAGGGAAGGAGGGATGGAGGGTAAATCTCTCTGCATCTCTCTTATCTTTTTTTAATGCACTTAAGTCCTTTGTGTCCTTATAATCTGATTGAGGGTCCCTAATACTGCTACAACCTGTGCAGCCATCCCTCTGCCAAGCACTGGAGGATGGCATGCTTCTCCTTGGGAGAAGGAAATGAGCTCCTTCCCCCATTTCCTCCCTATCCCTCCCAGTCTTCCCTCCCCACTGCTTATCAGACTGCATGGTGAAAGCATCCTAGAGGGCTCTGTGTTGGTTTCTCTTGGGCTGAGAATGGCATCTCCCCACACTGACATCAGGCCCACTGGTGGGGGGGATTGGATTTCTATGACCTTTCTTCTAGGAGGGTCCTGGGGAGCTGAGAT
>JANHGB010040779.1:0-84794 GCA_026283785.1 Coracopsis vasa | reverse complement strand
GATGGAAGGCCTTGCAAGGCCAGACGAGCTCCATCTGCCCGGGTTTGAAGTTAAGAGTTTTCCTTCTCCTAGGATGGAAGCACGAAGCTAATTAGCAAGGATGAAATAATTTAGGGCCGGGTGCCCCACGATCATGCGGTATGCGACGGGGGAGAGGTGGCACCTCATCCGTCCACCCCCCTGGTCCTGACCACGAGCGGCGCCCCACACGGGACCTGCCCCGGGGAGGCGGGCGGCCAGCTATTGCGAGCCCACTGAGGTGCCAGCGGTGCTGCAGTATCGCTACGTCTAGGCGGGATTCTGACTTAGAGGCATTCAGTCATAAGCCCACAGATGGTAGCCTCGCGCCAGTGGCTCCTCAGCCAAGCGCACGCAACAACACATCATCAGTAGGGTAAAACTAACCTGTCTCACGACGGTCTAAACCCAGCTCACATTCCCTAGTAGTGGGTGAACAATCCAACACTATATGTATATTCTATACACATATGACATTCTCAAACTAGAGTGTGAGGTGAAAACAAAACCAGAACTTTTTGCAATTTAACTGTAATGAAAACTACAATGAATTATAGTCTGAAATGCAGGAATTCCTCATGGGTATTTCACTGTGTCTTATTAAAAGTAGTCAAAACAGTTTCAACTCTAGAGAAAGAGAAGATTTTGAGCAGGCTATTTTATCAAAGCTAGAATGCAGAGATGCAATTGGTTTGGCAAGCAAGTTTTATGTGACAAGAGAGGAAATGGGTCTTCAGACAAACCAACCTACTCAAGCATCCTTCTACTTTTTTTTGGGGGAGGGGGAAAGGCCTGTTAAGTGTTTAGGAGATTTGTTTTCACTCCATTGAAAAAGGTAAGTCCTGAAACTTCAGATGTTGTCACAAAATTCATCATTTTCATTTCTTCATCAGATCTATTCACAATTTCTTGCCTGAATCCTTTTCTGTAGCAACTGAAAACAAAAAAGTTCATGATTACATGTAGATGTCTTGGTTTTTGGTTGTTTTTTTAAAACTGTTGGCAGTTTAAAGGAAGAAAAGTTAGGGGTGTACTGCTGCTAACCAAAATTCATATGCTGTGTTAACTTTTATTGCATGACTTCCTGAATTTTTTAGCAGGGGAAACTGCTTGAGGCAGTGCCCATAACCACACCACTTCTGAATGAGTGAGATTCATATTCAGCAGCTTTCTTGAGCAAAAATTATGGCTGGTATTTTCAAGAAGAGCTGCTGTCTTTGTGAACAAGAGAAGACACAGATACAAGAAATATTTAGAACTGGATTTCATAGTGATTTCAGCAGAAGGATCCACACAAAGTTAAATCTACCGAATAGTAGCCTTCTCTCTGAAAAGCATATTACAATTTATATCATGGGTTGATGACACAGGATGTTCACTAGCAATGCTGGTTTAAAACCTCTTGGCAAAGCTTGCAACCAGTCTCATTGTATTGACAACTCATGGAGCTGTGCTGTGAATATTTCACAGAACCTGAAAAAAATAACCCTCTTTTTTCCACAGATTTTTTTTTTTAAGTCTGACAAGTTATGCACTCTGACTTTCTCCAAGAGATAAAAAATGGTAGGCAAATGCAGTATCACAGCCAAACCCAAGTTTCACAGTACTATCCTCAAATCCCAGTGGATCTTTGGTTCAGAGACTGACACGCAGAACATGAAGAAATAGAATGATAATGGCAGACTATATCTCAGGAAGCACAACTGTGAGCGCAACCATTACCAGACACCCAAACAAAACATGTCATCTATGTTAGAAAGCAAGTATTCTCCCCACAGAAGCTACAAGGGCCAGGCTTTTCCATCTCCTGCTGCCCTTTCAAAGGGGAAGAATAACTTCAGCCAACTTCAGGCCAGCATTAGGGATGAGAGCAAAATTGATGGCATGGGATGAACAGCATGAAGAATATTAGGAATTTTCTTAGCGATTCCACTAGAAGCAAGAAGGAGGCAATTCAACGAGTACTGTATTTCTGACAGCAGAGGCAAAAAAACACTGTTGTGCACTCTTAAACATCAGAAGCACCATCTCTCTTATTCCAAGCATTCATCTTTAACCAGCTCTTTAGGAAGTTATTTTTCCATACAGGCAACAACTTTTGTGAGAAACAACAAGAGAGAGGACCCACTCAGACCTAAGTATTTAAACAGATCATGCCTTATTGAGTTTAAATCAGAAGGTGGGGAGTAAAAAAGGGCTATATGTAGTATAGGAATAGGATTGTATTGCACACTATGGATTCAAGTAAGGATCTTTATGACAACATGGTTATCAAGGTCATTCCCAGGAAAGGCATCTCAGCCTAGCCAAAACACAGATACGACTGTATAAATTACTCTGAATATGATTTGAATTATAATGGAAGATATCTGCAATGGTAATTTAAAGGGGGCTGTCTCCCGAGGGTATCTCGTAAGAAAGTGCATTCTGCCCTGAAAAACTGAAAGCGTTGCGCTCTTGGAATACTGTTTTAATACGAAACGAATCCTCAAGGTGGTGATCTGAAAATAAAGCAGTTAGACCCCTTCGATGAAAATGACTGCGGTAAACTTACAGAACTGCTACATTAGAGATTGACAGAAATCTATTTAACTCTTCTTTAGAGTTTCTGTATGAAACAGTCATACAAGAATGAACAACACATTTGCAGCTAAAGGTTCAAATGAGTTTAACCTAAGCATGCATCCCCTTGCTTGTTTCTTTTTCTCAGAGGGTCAGTAGTAAGTGGAATAAAGATTTCTTAACTGTCAGAAATCATCAATTCTGTGGCTACTGGCTGCAGTTTTACTAAAAAAAAAAAAATGAAGTCACATTGCAAGAGAACATCATGGCTACAGAAATTTTTCTTTTACTTAAAAGTAACTGGCAGCCACATTGAGGAAGGACAATTATGCACAAAAATTCCCGCCAGGAGAACACTACTTACTGTTACCCGCTTGTAAAAAACACCCAAGTAGAAAGAGGGGCACTATTCTTTATTTCCGAGGGATGGACTGGTTTTGGTTTTGCACTTAAAATATGCAAAAACTTTATTTTAAAGTTTGAACTGACCACAACACCCACTTACTGAGAACATAATAAAAATGCCTAAAACATAGAAGAATCTGGTTCTAACTTATTTGTAATAGTGAATCCTTTAAATTTTACACCACAAACTCATTGTTCTATTACCAGAAAGTGAACACCGCAATTTTGTTTTAGATACGAAGAAGCATATCTAAGAAAGCAGAGTTTTGTCTATAAATGAAGAAAGTCATCTCACTGATAAGGGAACAGCGAGTAGGACTTCCAAGAGTCAACTGAAGAGAGTCATATTAAAGGAGGAACAAAAAAACCCCGTGTACTTCATAGGACCATTTGTGGAAAGTAACATGTTGTGATGTATTCTGAGAGATTTATAGCTTATGTAAGAAGACCTATTTTTTAAATATGAATGTTAGTCTTAATAGCCTTCATTTTTCTCAGGCTCTCCTATCTTTCAAAAGATTCCCTACAAAAGGACAGAAAATTTGCTATGATGAAAATGGCCTAGGTCATATATCATAGAATCATAGAATAGTTAAGGCTGGAAAGGACATTAAGATCATCTAGTTCCAACTCCCCTGCCACGGGTAGGGACACCTCACGCTAAACCATGTCACCCAAGGCTCTGTCCAACCTGGCCTTGAACACCACCAGGAATGGAGCATCCACAACTTCCCTGGGCAACCCATTCCAGTGCCTCACCACCCTCACAGTAAAGAACTTCCTCCTTATATCCAATCTAAACTTCCCAGGTTTAAGTTTTAACCCATTACTCCTTGTCCTATAACTACAGTTCTTAATGAATAACCTCCCTTCAGATACTGGAAGGCTGCTATGATGTGGCAACAGATATTTAGCTTTTTCTCTGTGGGGAAGCAAAAGGAAGTTTGTGCCTATTTGGAGTTTTCAGTCCAAGTATGGTATCACTGGCAGGTGAAGGGATCAGGTGAAGTATCACAAGGTTGCAGACAAACCCTTTATAAATCAGCTTGTGGATAGATTTTGTTTAGGCCAAAATCACTCGTGTAACAGTGGAGTTGCATCATTTGAAACTAAACTCAAATGAAACCTTAATAGAGCTCCCTGACTACTTTGAAACCCTTATTAGTATTGCATCTTTTTACTTTGCAGACACTGTGTAAAAACCTGTGCAAATCCGAAAGACAGCCATTCAATAGTGACTTCGTACTTATTGAAAGGACAGACTAGCACAAGTACAAAATGGGTTCAGGGATACAAATGCTCCACATCTTCTTATTAGCCAGTTGGTGTTGCAAAGTGATTTGGGGTGTGTGTGGGGAAATCTTAGGGAAAAGTTGCATGAAGTACCTAATGCATGAATTTGAAACATTAGTTATTTGAAGGGAGTGATTCTTCAAAGCAGACACTGGTATCTAATCAGTTAACTCCTAAGGCAAAGCAGGCAATATACCAGCTGATGCAATTGGTGGCAGGAGGAGTTTGGAAATAAATACCTCTATTTGGCACTGAGAAGTGAAACAGAGCTCAAATTTCTGTGGATTGCCTGGCCTCAAGTTCATGCCTCAGAGCTCACATTTCTGTGGTAAAGGAAAATAAAATCCGAGTTTAAGATCTGGGGTTCAGTGTGGCTATTTATTAAAATTCATCTGGCCTTCCTAGACTGCGAATATTTTGAGTTGACCTAGATGGAGCTCATGACAAATTCAAGCTCTCATGGGGCATTTCCAGTGTTTTCTGACAAAAGCTTAGTAGAATTATACTAGCAAAACCCGAGACACTTGAAAGCAGTGATTATCATCCTAGCTAGAAACCAGAAACACAGTGGCATGTGAAAACAAACAACAAATAAAAATCCCAAACCTCCAGACACCCCAACTGAGCAAAACCTGGGGAACATCCACTCACGGTGATTTATAATGCATTTTGTCCTGGGCTCATCCAGGCTACATCATTTGAGATGCTGCAGCCAGGGCTATGGCTGCACCAGGCTACCAATAGAGCCAGCAGAGAAGCGGGCATTCCCTGCAGAAGGCAGCTCAGCTCCCTTCTGCCTACACAGCTGCTCTGCGCAGGAGCCCTGTCCCTAGCAGCAACAATGCAGGTAAGTATCTGATGTTAAATGAAGTGACTCTAGCATTACTGTATTCAAATTTATTCTTATTGTGTCTATGACTGTCACACTTTGTGCATTTTTAGGTCTGGTAGTCCCTTCAAAACAAGACTCCTGTTTCTCAATATTAAACCAAAGTCAGTATGACAGATGGTGCTAGAGTTGGCTGTCCTGAGTCTATCCTGTGTATTGCTAAAAAGGCTCATTTGTCCTATGCACCCTACAATGCCCTGGAGGTATCAGCATTTTATTTGACTCCTTGTTTTTCTATTCAGAGTTCTGCCTACCCTCCTTACATCATCTCTCCCAGTTAAAACTGCTATTCCTTAGGCCAAGCAGATTTCTGGTTACAGCTCAATTTAGCTTCAAAAGACTGTATCTGCAACCTCATGGGAAACCTCTACATGCCCTCATAAACCTATCAATAGGTCTCTGCGAGTAGCCTCAGCAGTACACATTCAACAGCACACCTGAATAGAGCCCTTGAATTAAAATGACAGCTTTCTGGGTTACTAACCAAGGTTTGCTCTACAGACAATACACTTAACACTCCCAAAACACTACCTCTTAAGTTTAAAACGTTGCATTGGACCACAAGTGACAAGGAGGAAGAAACACTGTCCTTCCTGTTTAGTGAGTATACACTTGTGTTCTCAGCCTGCTCTGTTCATGTCCATTCCTAAAGAAACGCAGTTCAGTCGATCTGGTCTTGGATAGCGACTGAATCACTGTGCAGGCTGCACTATGACAGAACGGGTCTAGCTTAAAGAAAAGTTTGCTTATGTGATGATGAGCAAGCTGGAAAGGTCTCTCTGCTGTTAGCTTGATAAAAAGAAAAGAAAAAGTAAATGATTATCAATAAAGTGTGTTTGATTAGGTGTCACTGAGAGAAAGAAAATGCCATTTCATGTCACTTTTTAGAAAGCACAAGGTGTGTAACTTTTGGGGATGATTTTGCTCTTGACTAATCTTCAGATTCAATATTAAAATCTCAAACTTCCCAAAGGAAAGAGATTCTGCATCTTTTAATGAAAGATAAAACAACAATATAAACATACACAAATTTACAGAGAAAGGATCAGCTTTAATACATCTGGAGTAAAAGGTGTTCTTTTTAAATATGGTATAAAAATAAATGCAAGAAACATTAACAGAGAATATACAGACAACAGACAAAGACACAGGCTTTCTTTCTCAATGTGAATACATCAGTGAAATGAAACCTTCTGTGCTAATTTATTGTGCAATAAATGTGATGCCATATGTATATTTATTAATATATGCATTTTTTACATTTCTTCCAGGTTTTGATTGACTTTTTTTTTTTTTTTAATAAACTGTGCCTAGCAGAAGCTTTTTTTTCACTGTACTTCAGCTTGCAGAAAATAAAAAGACACAGATCCAGCTTGATATGAAGGAGGAAGTGAGCAGACAGTTTTCGAAATGGTGGCATCGAAAGGCTAGAGAGTCCCTCGGAGTCTGTAATGCCTTAGTATACACAAAAGAAAACAAGTCAGGTCCTTGCTCATGCAACATCTTGTTCTACTGTCCTCTGAGTCAGGCAATCAGTGAGCTACAAAGTATGTATAATGATTTGAGTCTGCTTCCATGCTACAAGGTGATCCTTTTAGTAGGACTGCACTAGACTGGTTAACCTCTTTGATGTGAGCGATTTCCCCTGAGGAAAAGATAAAAACAAAAAACAAAAACAGAAAACAGAGGCATGATCACTGCAAACCTGTTCATCAGCAACCACTCAGTGTTGCCACATCACTGTCAAATAACTAGGGGCACCAACTGGAGTCTGTCAAATCTTAAACCACCAGAAACCCTTACGCTGAAACGCCTGCACTGCCAGCCAGCCAGGCTGTTTCACAGAATAAACCAGCAAATTTAAAGGCCATTTTTGAACGAGATTGGTTTTGGCTGATGATAAACTAATGCTGAGGGTTTTGCTGTCAGTCATACCCAGAACTTGAAGAAGTAAGAGTGCCTTGTGCTACAAAGATGAACGTGCAAACTGCAGTAGCTCTGTCACAGAAGACAAAAAGCTACTTTAAAGATAAGGTAAGAAACTAAGAGGCAGATGATTGCATGTAGGCGGGAAAGCAGCTTTTTCATGAATGCAGCTATCGGTTTGCTGAGACTTTATTTACTAGTTATAAGGAACATTGGTCAAGTGTACCACATGTGACTGCATAACACTGCTTTGAAGGTGTTTGGATTTCCACACTTTTATTTTCCTCATCATTCCTCCTTTGGCAAGGATGCAGTTTCAGTTTTACAGTATGCTCTTTTAAGAAGGTGTAATGACTAGCCCACAAGAGTTAGGCCTACAGTGTGAAGAGGATGGCGTTGGGTATGTCACCATGGTATATTTCAGGCAGATTTGAGCTTTAGCTGAGCCAGATAAAAACCATGAAGCCACATAACAGGAATTAGTTCTCCTAAGACCACATAAAAGAATCAGCTCTCCTAGGGCCATCCTGCTGTGGCTCTGATCCAACAGAGGCAGAGCTGGCACAGCAAGCTTACATCACTCCTCAAAATACCACTGGCATACCTTGGTAAGATAACACAAATAGATCATAACATTAAATAAAAGATGTCTCTAACTCTCCAGTTACATACTTAATACTTACATTTATTGTATTAATTTTAACTGCACAACTCAGAAAAGTGAAACTGATTTCAAGGAGATTACAGTAAGAAATACTGTAGCTATGGGGAGATGTTACATTTTCTGCAGTAAATGGTAAATTAACTTATTCTGCCATATCAATGAGTTAAGTGATCTGCTGTATTATAACTCAGTAGAATTCCACAATTTAATATCTATTGTCATTATTAATCAAATTTATGCTCACAGGAATCTGCAAGCTTGTTTCAAGCATTGGCTCAGATGCAGTGTATCAGAGTAGGTCTTCACAAAAGTAAGAGTAAATATTTTATTTTGTGCTGTGAAATACAAGGTGAAAAAAATAGGATAAATATTTCCCCTACAATACAATTTTGAAGGGAACTCATGATCTGCAGTGTTGGGTTAGGCTGCCCATCCATCAGGTTCACTGTATCACCTGACAGTACTAATACTCGCTGCTTCTGAAGACAGAAAGTGTTCTTCCTGGCATGCTGTCTGCCCTGTATTTAGCTTTAACTCTGTCACTTTTTACCTACATTAAATTCACAGCTTTTTGACCCTTGTTAAGACTTAAGTTATGTTTTCCTCTAATGTAACAGGAAAGTTGTTATAGTGAGACATCTTTTCCTTTTAAAAAGTCAAAAAAGTCTCAACAGTTGTGTGGCACTGGAATACAATTTCAAGCAGCATGTCCAAAATTCAGTGTTTTGTTAGGCAATTCATGATTGTCAGCCTTGGACATAATCTTAGAAAATATTTAGCATATGCTTACCTTTGCCTTTCATTAAGTTTTTATGCTTAATTTTAGAGATCTATAGGCCTGGCTACTTTCTGTAAATATGTATGAGTTCCCTTTAACACTGACCTGCATAAATCAGTTAAAACAATCAAACCAGGTATTCTCTACTAGTTAGTAAAACTATTTGCTCAATACTGCAAAGCTGCACCAGCTTTTATTGTGGGATAAAATCTATGAAAATATTGTTTGTATCCTTATTCACAATTGATTATTTGGGAGTTGTACATTTCCTGGAATTTTAGGATGATCCATAACAGAATTCTAGCATCTCAGGAATTAATTTTGATACCACATAAACTAGGAAGATTTGACCTAAAAGCAGCACAAAACCTAGCTGTTAGTTGATCTGAACTGTACAACCTTATTCTACGTATTATTTGAATTTTCTCCTATAGATACTGACAGCTGTCATGACTTTTTTTTTTCCTGTATTGTACATCATTTGCTTCCTGAATATTGCTGTTCTCTGAATACTTTTTCTCTTAAGCCCTACATTGATAGGAAATTCTTGGCATGGTCCTCTCCTTCACCTCCCTTCCCTACCTCAGAGAATATTACACTTCTACATATGAAGTCTCCATCTGAACAACAACAACATATGTTCTTTTTCCAGGTAGTAATAGTTCTAATTTATCTCATAGTTGGGAAAGTGACAGCTTAGAAGATACACTGTCCTTAGGAGATCTTCCATGTTTACTTGAAATCAACTTAGTTCTGTGATTTGGAAAATAAGCTTTTAATACACAGAATCCATGGCAGCCCCAAATACAGAATCATCCCACCTTTTTATTCAGGTCTGCAGGGATTTGTTATTTTTCAGTTTACAGAATATTTATTTCAAATTCTGTTCCAGAGTATACTTTTACTTTAGCTCTGTATGTTAGGGTTTCAGAATTACCACTTCTAGGAGATTTCCAGATTTACTCAATTTACAGGCTGAAGTAAAGATCACCCCTTGTGGGTCATAATTTAAAAGCTGAGCCTAGCTATTTCCTTCAGATACAGTATTAACAGCATTTCCATAAGTCAAATTTTTATTTGGGAAAATACATCTAATAATCCGCTTTTTAGAAGCGTATCATATGAATCATCACACATAGGAAAATGTTTCCTGTGTGAGGAGATTAAAGAACAATTGGGAAAGAAGTCAGAATTAGTAGTAGATATTTTTCTAAAGAATGGAAAGGAGATCCTTAATATTTTTCAATATATTCTTGCCATTAATATTTAGAAGTATTTGGCCAAATTCTAAACAGGATTTTTGACTGTACTGGTGCACTTTAGACATATGAATTGAAACTATTTAACAATTTTACTAATAATACACTAGCCAAAATGAGACCCACATATCCTGACAAGGGAGTCAAGAGATTGAGGAGGCAGCACAGCAGTTTAACAAGTACATCTAAGAATATTAAATCAATTGGCCTCAGTCTTCAGTCCCTACTTTAGTGTATAAACTGTTTAACATAGAATTGTCCTTCTAACTGTATTTTCAGAGAATTTAGGGAGGAAATTACAAAATCATGTGCAGATGTACGAGCTGCTAAATACAAATGTGCTGACTGACCTATTTATGCAGCATGACAGTAACACCTCAAATAAGCTGGCAAAGAAATCAGCAACAACCTCTGTGGCTTATGAGAAATCAATATGAAATTTACATAGGGGCTAGAGCTGAAATATATGGTATGGGAAGATCAAATCTTATCCCTTTAGAAGATTAATTCTCTTCCTTTCTGCTAAGCAACCTCGATGGCTCCTTTTTCATGCTTCTTTATTGCCAGTGCAGATGCTACTCCTCAGGACCCATGCTGGTAAAACTAGAAATGAGAACTTCATGCATCTCACCAGGAAACAGAGAAACAGTGTGAACCCTGCTGTGAGCAAAATAAGATGCAGAGAGAGAATCGACTCTCTTGCTCTCACTATCCTATCCGTATCCATGACACACCTGCAGCTGGCCGGCAGCTCAGCCAGCATCAGCAGAGGAAGCTCCCAAGTGACATCGCAGTGCATAACATACAGAGCCAGTATAGAAACAGCCCTTGAGAGAAGCACATCTGGAGAGGCAGAAGGGCAGAAACAGTAAGTCCCCTTCTAACATTAGGCAGCTTTTGCTTCTTGAGCACAGGGGAACTGCTTTAGCACCATGCAGCAGGTCAGGATTCTGCTTTGATTCCCACAGCAGCACGGATCATTGCTCTCAGCCGCCCATGCAGGTGTATTTCTCTTTCAGACACGTGAGAAGGGGGAGCAGGTTAGCATTTACTGAATTTGGGGCTCAAGCTGTCAGCACAGCTGCAGTGCTAAGTGGTTGCATGTGGAGGAAAATCCTTCTGCTTATCGCAGGGATTTGCAGTCCTCTATTCATTTCTCATTATGGCCATACTGTTTCCTGGAGCAGTCCATAGACAGGAAGTCAGTGGCTGAGTGACTGTGTTCCTATTTAAGCTCATTCCAAATTGGCTGACACTTCCAGTTTCTTTCTCATTTTGCACTGATCTTTACATTTACTGATGAGCAGCTCTCACTTGTGATAAAAGTACAAACTCTTCCCAGATGGGGTGTATCTGAAGCGTGGGGTAGCACATAAGGTTTTCCAAGGCACCAATGCACTAAACAAATATTTTTAGTATACTTGTCCTAGGCCTGACCCCTCAGGTTTTTATACCTCTCAGCAGTTCTCCTTCCTGCAAGTAGCTTAAGACTCAGGTAAATGTTTGTCAAGTGGAAAAATGGCAGACACTGGCCTAACAGCTGAACAGTACACACTGGCTCCTCACTTAGAGGGACCTGGCTGTGCAAGTGCTACTCCAGCTCTTCTCTTCCAGCACAACAGCGTTGCTCCAATCACTGCAGAGTAGGACAAGAAGGCCAGTCGTCACTGGCATGTCTTACAGATGCTCTTCTTGATTTTCCTCATTAGCCTGGGCATCATTCCTAAAAACCCCTAAACTAGATTCTTTGATTAATTATAAGTCCAAACTAAACATTTTGATTAATTCATCAGTTTTTAGTTAAAAATCAATAAGCCATCTTCCTCCTGAAATGGAAAATAGCCTTAATTTCTATAAATACTTATTATTTTTATTATTGTTTTGTACTTGTCAAATAAGAAGCCTTGTGATTTTTTTTTTTTTGACTAGCTATTTTTTTATTTAAATTTTAGGGATGACCTGAAGTAAGTTCAAAAGTCTAATTAGGATTTCTTCCATGACTCTACACTGAACATGAAGTCCCAAACGTGCTACTGCATTGAAGCTTCTTCACAATATTTTCAAGAAAAATCTAGCCATCAGCAGCATTTCAGTGCTAGATGGCACAATAGAGCCTTGTGTAAGTAAGTTTTACCTGTGCATACGCAAAAAAATCCTTGATTAAATTGATATATTATATGCCTTCTTTCTCAATAAAGGGCCAGATTTTAACATGACAAGAGGTTACACTGGTTTAATCTAGAAAGTTTATCCCTCACTGATAAGAACTGAGGAAGCTATTATTATGTGTTTTAATTTCCATCTTTAGACCATAATTTAAGTGACATTGGGCTGAGCCTCTGAAAATGTGCTGTTTTCAATGGCCTTCACATTTCACATCTCATGCATGAAATGGTCTAATGTTTTTTCCCCATGTGAATTCTTCAAAAGAATTTCAGTTTTTTAATGACACAGAAACATCTGGTTTCCCTCTCTCTACTACTGTAGCAACCAATGAGATTCTCAGGCTCCCTGACTTATGCCTTTAGCTTCTGTACTCACTTCCTTAGGGAGCTGCAGGTGACTAGACCTTAATTTTCCCAAAGAAAAACCTGAGTGGCTGAGCTGGCCGAGGAGGGGGGCGGGGACAGAGCACACTGACACTGCTTCCATGCCTTGGAGTCAGAGCTGTGACACTTGTGGTTGCCCATGTTACTCCAAGGCAATGCACTCATCTAACGGCATCATTCCAGTAGAACTGAAGTGTATGGGCTCTGTATTTCCACGCAATTCCCTGGAGTGTGAATAAGTGAGGCAAACCAAGGATGGCTGTGCTTACTACAAAGTGTTAGGTAATAAATATTACGTATAGCAAATGCCAGTTTGCTATCACTTCATCTATACTGTATGTGAATCAGACCTCTTTCTAACACTATTAATATTGTCTGTTGTGTACTGCCAAGGGCATTAGTGATTTTGCACAATAAAATCTACAGAGCAAGCTAAATAGCTGATGTTTTTAAGTGGAGCATTTAGGGCTTTCATAAAGTGCACCAGCTTATTTCTTCTGGAAAGAAAACTCTCCACTGTCGAAGAAATGCAGAGCTGAGCCTAGGGTTTTTCCATGTATATAACTCCACTTTTATATTTTCCCCATCAGACTAGAACACTGACTCAATATACTAGGTTATTTACACTTAATTCAAGGAGTAGTACAGAGGGATTGTCTTTACAAAGTTTCTAAACTTTCTACTTTAACAAACACTTCGTGTAGCAAGTATAACCCACTTTCAGGTATCACTGATCAGGAGCCTCTTATAGTCTTTGTCTTAAAAAATCAGGTTATGAATTACGAGGTCAACTTCTCAGGTTCAGTCCCTAGATACAAGCAAGGTTCCTGGGTTTTTTTAAACACTTCAAATGGAAAAAGCTGAGGTCTAATTTAGTTCAATACAAACCCACTTTGATATGAGTGAGGAAAAAAAAACGCAGTGAAAATTAGTCTAAATTTTCTAAACCAGCAGAGCAGAAGAGAAATTGTAATTTTCATCTAACTAAATCATTCAGAAATGACAGCATTTATCCAGGTTGTAGAAGACCTGTTTCACACCTATTTTCTGTATTAATCAGAAGAACAGATCTATACCGCAGTCCCTCACTTCACAGTTGAACAAGTTAATCAGTACACTGTGGGATATTCTGAGAAACATTTCCCTCGTACCCTGCTGTACCAGGGTAGATAATTACGTATTATAAACTCATCATAACTGAGAATAAGAATAGAAGAACAAGGATGCCTGGTGGCAAGGGCTCCCGGGGCAGTGGGTGATGTGAAGTCAGTTGTCTTGGAGAAAAGGTTTGCACCTGAGCATCCTGACAGAGTGGATTAATTTGCAAGCCTCAGAGCTGCCAATCTAATGGAGGATCTAGATCTAGCAGCGACATGTTTTACTTTCATAGCTGACACGACTTGACAGACTCCACCCGGATTCACAGGTAGTAGTTTGAGGAAAAGCAAAACCACAGCTTTTATTTTATAGCTTGCTCTGTGAAAAAACAACCACCCTCTTCTACTGAAGCACTAACACTTCACATCCAGAAATCCTCACTCCCATTTCTAGCTCACAGCTGGTTTATTGGGCCTGCCTTGCATCTCTGGCATCCTGCTATTCTGGTACTTCTGCCCTGAGATTAGCACGATGAAAATTGGGCACACCTGCAGGGCATAATGCTTCAGTGTTTGTGCACAGAACTGCTGGTTGATCAGTAACACTGCTCTAAGAGGGATTATCAGAGAGTCATCTTAGTGCCTCCCAGTCTGTCTTCAGTTTTTCCCTTTTTGTGCTGTATTCTCCTCACATCTGTCTGCAGCTTGTTATTTTTTTTCCTTATAGCCATCTGTTTACATACTCTTTACCACAACCAACTCCTGGTCTGTGGGCTATTTAAACTCTTATGAATAAAAGTTGTTATTGATGCTTGCCAGGCACCATGACTGGGAACAAGCCTGACTCTCAGAGGTCCCAGATGTACTAGCTACTCTCCACACTCTCTTTTATTAACATAGGCTCTTTATTAATATGGAACTTCCTATGGGATTGTCATGTAATTATCATGTACAATGTTATCATGTACAATGTTGTTTTGTCGATCAACCTGCTTAGACAACACACAAATCACACTGCAACATGCTATGGCAACACCACCATGCAAAATAGAGGGGTTTTTGTTTCAATCATTGGGATAGTTTCCTTCGTGACTGTTTATTTACTTTTTAGTGTCCTTTACTGACTTTGTCCCATTGAATCCAAATTTCTTCCTGATTACAGTGGATTCAAAGCATATTACAGGAAGCCTTTACCTATAAGAAAGGTTAAAGAATTACAGTTTTGTTTTAACATGTGAGATATTCCCACAGCCTCACAAAACTTTCTTCTTTCACTGTGTTTATTTTTTTGGTTACTAGAAAGTATACATATACATATATATATTTTAAATAGTGGAGGAAATACTCTTGAGCCTCATTATACGGGAGACAGTTTCTGAGAACTGCTTCTCCTTCCCTAGAAACTAAAAAACAAAAACCATGATCTTTGCTGAAAGCTCTCATATTTTTCACTTCAATACACACAGCTCCACTAACCAGGTCACAAAAAAGCCACGGACGCACACACACACACAGCAGCGTCACCTGCACAATTCAACAGACAATGCAGACAAATTTGAGTATAATCCAAGATCTTTCTACCTCTTTCATAACAGGTTAGTGCTCGCCCTCAGTGTTGGTGTACAGTTTTTATGGCATGGGAAAATAGGGATGTTTCTGCCCTACAAAAATAAATGCGTTGAATGCTTTAGTTTGCACTTTCACAATGTTTAAAAAAGTCCAAAGAAATTGGATAA
The DNA here is from genome assembly GCA_026283785.1 of Coracopsis vasa. Lineage (NCBI taxonomy): Eukaryota > Metazoa > Chordata > Aves > Psittaciformes > Psittacidae > Coracopsis > Coracopsis vasa. Next base: position 69,618 of record JANHGB010040779.1, on the reverse strand, counting down.
GTAAAAAGAATCCCACATATCAGGAAATCAGTGCATCTTTTGGCAGGTGGCAGGAGAATGCCCACTGAAAATTTACCAGCCTTCATTTTTACCTTTGTGAAACAGCTTCTGAAAATTATATATTAAAAAAATTAGTTCTTGTAGTCCATTATCAAAATGAAATCCCAATCAAACCCTTGCACACCATCAGCATGAATTCTTTGGTCCAGAAGAAGCTGTGCTAGACATTAAGGAAGATGGGAGAATTATTATTGCTTATTTTACCCTGTGCCAAATTAAAAAAAAAAAAAAAAAAAAGGACACGCTCCTTTTTAGTTTAATAAAAAGGAGAGAGCATTGAAGTCTAATGTATTCAAACGGTGTTAGACTCAGTGGTTTTGGAGGCACCAGAAAAAGGAACAACACCAAGCAGGTTTTCACAGATTCTACAATTAAAAAAAATAATAAAAAGTGAATAATTTCATGCTTCCCAATGCAAAAACCATGGCTCCCAAAGGTCCATTTCTCCATGTGAGACTACTGAGGTCAGTGGGAAAGGGACTAGGGAGGAGGGGTTGTAATGAAAGCACATTATAAAACTGACATTCCTAGGAAAATTCACAAACTGTGATGAATACACTTTTAACTGTCAGGTTAAATAAGCAAAAAGGGAAAATAGGGTCAGTGAGGGGAAGGGGAGAAGGATGTCCCATCAAGTTTACTAGTCTTCCGAGGCAACAAACTTACCACATTGCGTGTGAATTTCTCAAAAGATGTTCGACGATCCAGAGTGTTTTCCAACTTAAATTTAAAATAATAATAATAATAATAATAAAAAGAAAACAAAATAAAAAGGACGAGAAAAGGAAAAGCAAGAAAACGTGGAGTAGAAAAGAAAGATTGATGAAACAATGGACTGCAAAACAAAGTTTATATAAATCAGGAAGCAAACACAGGTATGAAGCTATGGGAATCTGCAAAACAGGGGATGGGCAAAGCAGATATAGTATTCAAAAAAAAAATTTTTCATGGGGATTGAACTGGTTTGATTTAAAGAAAAACTGAAAATAAAAAGAAATAATGAAGTGCACATCTTGTGTTAATGAACTGACATTCACAAACTTAAGGACTTCACACAGACAGTTGTAGCTTTCTGGTATTTTCAACATCTCTCTCTATATTGGATCTTCAGAAATCAATGTTTGAACAAAAAACAAAATCACACAGTACTTTCATATAATTTTAGGTTGTCATTATAAACAGTAGAATGCTATGGTGTTAGTAACTACCTTGTTCCAGTAATGATCAGGGCCCTGATTTTGCAAGGCACAGGGCTCCCAGCTGGTTCTAGCAGATTACTATTTAGAGCCCACTAATAAAAGTTTTTATCACGATAGAAATCTGCATTGCACAAGCTGTTCCACATACTCTGGGCTGTGTCTATTCAGAACTCATTCCATAATCTGGACTTTTCAAATCAAATATTACATACCAAGACATGAGCTTCTGTTTGCTGAAGTGTGACATGATCAGTCTTTTAAGTCAGATTCCTACCCTACTCAAAACTGTTCATGTAATAATAGGGAAACAAAGAGAATTAGGAAGCCCCTGTATTTATAGTTGAAATTAGAAGTTATTTATATGAATAAGATTGTTTCTAAACACATTCTGTTTATAGGTGAAATAAAGAGAACAACAATTATTACATAAGCAAACTTGCAAACATGAAAGACTATTCTTCTGGGATTTTATTTTATTTTTTTAATGTATTTGTAAAGCACTTTGCAACTTAAGGTGCTTCATAACAGAGAAAACAGTACAATATGGGATGTAAAAATAAAAATAAGTTTTGCTAGATTAACTTATTGAAACATGCCCACATGCAGGATATATACACATATATGTATATCGAACTCCTGTGTGTATGTGACCCTCCAAACACGCCAAGCTGGTCACCTACCAGATATCCAGTTGCACTGGCACAGGGGAGAGAAGACTGAGTATTGTTGCAAACATAACCACTGCTTTGCACAGTGGCAAGACAAAGGCAAGATGGACCAATACCTTTTTCTTGGCCTGTAGCAGCTCCTGGTAGGCACTGGATCGTATAAAACGAGGATAAGAATCACTTTTCATCAGTTTGTAAATGTGCTCCTGAAAGGGAAAGAAGGAGCTGTTACTCCCATAACAGAAGACCTAAGTAAAATAGGAGGCAGTCATATATGTTTCAGTTGTGGAATGTATACTAGCTAGTGCTATTTTGAATAAGAAGTCTTACAGGATAGCAGGTTACGTTAGAGAGGATATCCCCTTGCTACTCTTGAAAACATCCTCTGAACAGATGTTTAGTTTGCTTTTCAGCTGACAATATAATAAGGAAAATACATATGTGAACTGAAAACCAGGCTAATTCAATTTCCAAGTATTTATTCTTCAGAGGCATATGAAAATTTGGAAAACCTTATCCAGAAAACAAATGACATGGACAGTTTATAGAGCTTTTATTTTTTTTTTTGAGCATTCTAATTTTTGTGAAATATGAAAAACTAACAGTCTATGATGTAGGACACTATAATTCTGGATCTAACGATAATTTTAAGAGAGAGATTTGTAGAAAAAGCTATAAAAATAGGAAATACTACCCAAAGTATTTTTAAACAATCCACTGAATTGTGTTAGCTATATCTGGTTTATTTTTTACTTAAACCCTGCCTTTTACTGTAGGAAACTTGTAGCAGCAACCAGAAAACAACAAATATACTGTAAAATAAATACTGTTTATCAGTTTGGTACTGCATAAAATTAGAGAATAGAAAGAAAAATCCAAACAAAAGCAAAAAAACACCAAACGACCTTGCTTGAAAAAGCAAAGTTAAATTAAAGCAGCTTTTAAAATTTTGTAGTATTAAAATCTCTAGAAATGATTCTAAGTGCCTTTCATTGTATTTCTTGCACTAAGGGGAGAAATGCTGGTATATATTCAGAACTTAGACTGGTTCATTTGGGGAGTTTTTATTCTACTCCATTTCTACAAAAGCAGCCAATACAGCCAACAGAGAGCAAAAAGGACTCTGCTCCTGTGCTACATTATCAGTGCTAATGGGCATTAGAATGTTATTTCTATGCAAAACTCAATCCTGTAAAAGCAAGAATAAATTAGGCTGTATTGCTAATGTACACAAGCTGAGAATTGAGGCTGGATGCTATTTAGCACAATCAGTCTATTTTTACTTATGTATCACTTTCATTTGACAAGGAGTTCCATGATGCCATCTTTAAAGTCCAGAAATGCTTTTCAAAACATTTTTAACCACAGTTAAACGACCTGCTGACTGTCAGAGTGACTTATATGTGGTCTCTTCCCAACTGGCAAGCCATAAAGAGCCTGTCGCAGAGGCAGAGCCCTACCCCTGACAAAACCCTGCCACTTCAGGTGGGGCATTCAGTAACAAGGTCCTAAAGCTTCAAGTCAGAACACCACAAGTACAGTCTGCCCCCTTTTCCAGAGAAATGGAGGCTTCCAGGTTCAAGTTGTATGCTGAACTCGATCAAATAAGCAGAAGTCTGACAGGAGGAAAAGTCCTGCTTCCATAACAGCTGCATATTCCACGCCTTTCATAAATGAAGAAAAAAAAAACACAAACCCAGAGAGATCTGGAAGTAAAATGGTGTTGAAATTTTACACCTATTAAAAAAATAAATTGGATACTGGCAAGGAATTCAATTGTCCTTTACTGACTCAACTGTGAAGACATATTTTTTTAAAACCTTTAATCTTGCTAGATTGTTTATTTGTGTAACTTAAGTCTTCGCTATATGCTGCATTCCTAACTCTCATGGGGGTCAGCAGATGCAAGCAAAACCTATGTGTTTGGCTTAAGGCAGAGTACTTCACAACATTGAGCATGACATAGCGTCTAATGAAAACATTATTGTTGCATTATAGGTTATTATTCTTATAATAGCAAAATGAAAAGGTGGTAGAATTAAACCCCCTCCTATTTAGGGCAGACACACTTTGCCAAAAAGTAGAAAGTCCCAATTCAATTCTCTTTTCTCCTTTGTGGGACTTGCAGCACCATCTCCTGACTCCCAAGATGATGACCTAATAATCAAGCTGTAGGAAATTCTGCAGGGATATGATCGCAATCTCTCCTTTTGACACCATTTCACTTTGCATTAATAATTAAATTTTCATCACTAGGCTGCTGATGAAAAAGGGAGGATGGTACCAGTTCTACTGCTTTTACTGTGAATCCAATTATTTTCTATTGCTTTTCTCATAAGTCTGCAAAGATGAAATATTAAGTTATAAGTTACATGAAGTGTCACATTTAATGCAGAAGTAATAGGTTTTTCTTCTGAGGAAAACCCAGAGTTCTGTTTTACCATTCTGATTTTTTAACTTTTTATTCCGAACTCAAAAATATAAGTATTTTCACAAATATAGCTCTGGTGAAGAGTATCTTTTGATGATACAATTCAAATTGTGACTAAATCAGACCCCAAAAGACAAATCAGACATTTACAGACTGTTCTTTACTGCTGTAATACTGATTACTGAAGAAAAGATCTTTAGGATCTTTGCCCCATGTTTTGTAGATAGTAGTTTAATAAGGTACAGGATATACATCCATGAAATGTGATACTTTTGCACAAGCTGTTACAAAATGTTATTTCTCACATGGGTCATATTCTTTTCATGACAGGAACCTATGAATCCTACAAATGATAACAACACTTTTGGACGTGCATTGCAAGAATTGATTTTGAGTCTGTATCAAGATAAGTCTTTCAAAGGGAGATCTTGAGAACTAAAAAGTGTGTGTGTGTGTGAAACTTTTAATGTGACTGAATAAGAAAATTAAAAAAACAGGAACATGAAAATACCATTTTCACTGTACTAAATGCTGTGCTTTATTTGAAGTCACTTGATGACTCCATACCAGGTGCAGAAGTTTCATGAAGAGCTTTAATAATTCATAGGCCTCATGAAAGAAAGAATGTTACTCATTTGCATTGCCAAAATGGCATTTTAAGAAACAGCATTACCATTTAATGCCCAAATATATCTTATTCTTTTGTAAATATATTTCACTAGACAATACTCTATTTCAAATGTCCCCAAACAGGATTGCAAACTGACCTGAGCATCTTCAAATGTGTATCTTCCAGGGTCCTTTACATTCTGCGTGGTTTTGTCGTAACTTTTTGAATCTAGATTGATAGCGCTGGGTGCACCTGGAGCAAGAAATTCTTGCCAGATTTCTTGGACGCGAGTAGGAACTTCACGGATAGGCCTCTTCTTCAGGTCTTCTACTGCTAACCAGAACCTGTGGCACAATACAGCATCTTGACTTCCAATTCAGTATAATCATTAATGAAGAGTTCAAATTTTTCATTGCTTTTAAGAAAAAATAAATAATAAACTGAAGTTTTAATCTAAACCATGCTAAATTAAGAAAAATCTGTGATTTTATGTGGGGATCAGCATTCTGATATACTGTCTTAGGCAATCCATCCATGTTGAGAAGCAATTATTACAAGCCTCTTCATGAGATGGGTGGAAAATCCTTCATTATTTATGTATGTGTAACTTGCTTATGGGAAGGTTTTCATTCAACTGGAATTAAAATGAGATTTCATTTTACCTGAACCACAGTGCTTATATTGCCTATAAACCTACTGCTTTTTTTACATTCTTTCAAAAACTAATGAGAACTTATGTTCTTGCTATCTACATGAATCTCTCAGAGCCCTGCTAAACTACAAACTCTGTAATTTTGTTACTGTTACTCCACAAATCATACAGAAACTGGTAAAGCATTTGTTTTGCTCACTATAATTTAATTTCTTTCTTCAGTATTGTATTCCTATGTATATTTTTACTAAAATGCTGAATGGAAGTACCTGTTCTCTCTTCTTTTCTGCTTCTGAGCAAACCAACACTGGGCAGCTACATACAGTGCAGGCAACCAACACTGGGCAGCTACATACAGTGCAGGCCAGTTTGTTGTATCCTTTGCACTCGGTCTGGAGCAGGATCACTAAAAAGGTCTTGAGCACTTTGAGAACACAGCTGGCTAGCTATAAGTTTGATAATTACTTTTCATTTGCTATTATGATTGTTTTATCATTATTTCTTCTATGGGTGTTCAGACTAGCTCACTGCATAAAATAATTCCAAATTCAACTAGGACCCAATGCTTAGACAATGCCTGGCTTGCTTTGTGACATCAAGCAGTTTTCTTAGCTTAGTTAAACAAAGATGGGACAGGGTGAAGGAACAGTGGAACTGTACTCAGACCCCCCAAGAAAGGAAAATGATACCGCCCTCAATCCAAATTCAAATATAGCTATTGCAACAACTCTTAAAAGAGGATAGTAAAGCATAGCAAAGGAAACCTTACAGTATTCCTCCTGTAAGACATTGTTTACTTGTGATGATTGCAGAAAGCAATTAGTCCTTCATAGTCCTGTCTTGAAACTCCTTTGTAGCACAGATGGAAGGAGCCCATGCTCATTGCTCACAAGCCATTACGGCTTCACTCTACTGAGATGACTTTCAGGTATCTCTACACTCTTCAGTTTCCATGGTATGTAAGCACAGCCTTTCTATCTATTGATCCCTTAAGATTCTCCAAGAGACAGAGAAGTAATATTGTTCCAGTTTTGCTAATGTGTTAATAATGTAAGAATGTACAATGGCTTCTCAAGGTCACAAAGGGAGTCTGTGCCAACAGAACTTCAGTTTCAAAAATTCTGGGTAGCATCACTTATCCCTGTGAACTGCAATGTGAATTGAACATAGATTGGCATAGAGCCTGAGGACGTATCATGAGAATCTGATGGCAATGCAGTAAGCATAGAGGCCTCATAACTCAACTTTAAAAACTGCACAGCTCACAAACTCTAATTCAGTTCACTCTGTCAAATTTAGGCAACCTACTTTGTTTTCCTTAAGCTGCTTTCGATATTTGCATTTAAAAGTGTGTACCCTGCAGTGCTTACCCCTTCAAATGCATCTTCTGGGACTGACTGATTACTCATATGTGTCAAAGTCAGGTAGGGAATAGAAAAATGAAAGGGAAGGATGTTCTTTGTAAAAACAGGGTCTAGCTCAAAGCTGTCACATTCTAGTTTGTTCCATTATATCACTGCCAATACTTCTGGCAGTCACCACAAACATGCCTTAGGATGCTGTTTTCTTTTGCAAGTAACCTGTTTCCATATAGCAGGTTATACTCAATTAGGGGGAAATAGATGGAAGATAAATTTAACTTATTTGAGGACACATTCAGCTTCCAGTATAGAATAGGTAGGTTGTATAGACAGATCCTTAATAACATCTCTTTGATAGAATAGTTTTATTTTACCCTTCTAACATTAGCATTCAAAATCCCCATTGAAACTGTGAGGCTCTAAATATAGAAACCTCTGTAAAAGTGGGAAGAAAATGCTGATTTTTGTGGTATGTTATGTCTAGGGTGCTTTACAGCTAACACACTACTTAACATTTCAATCTACTTACTGATCTTCCAAGAAAAAAATGCCTGCCCTCCTCCCACAGAGTTAAAGTCAAATATGCAAAGTTAGGAAATTCCAGAAATAAGGCTGCCACTTCTTGCATCTTCAAAAATAACTTTTCTGAATATCCCATGGCAACCAATAGCACAGATGAAGCTGAATTGGAGTCTGTGAGACCTCTCTAGAAGTGGCTCAATACCATTTGAACAGAGACCTGAGCAGCTTGATCTAAACCTTACTGTTGTCTTCTGTCCCAGCATTTGGGCTGCCACACACTGGGTCACACACCAGATGTGTAGCTGAGTGACAGTGTATAGCATATGACAGTTATACACCCAGCCACATGACATGGTAAGACTCATGTTGCAAGACATCTAGGGATTATGTCCTTCAGCTGGATTACTTTCAAAGTGATGCTGGTGTTGCCAGATATACAGCACAGCTGCAACACAGGTTCTGTCCCATTAACTGACCAAAATGTCAGATGTAGCCATCAGCAGATCCCAGATCAAGCTAATCAGTTAAACTTAGCACACGGGAACACAGAATGAGAGGAAGGCTGCAGTGATTCTCCACAAAATGTGTGAGGTTTAGGCAGTGTGGAGACAATGAAGGGGGAATTATGTGGGCTTTGCACCCAGTGCATGTGACGCAACAGATCAGGGAGCAGACCATTCAGCATTTTCAGCAAAAGCAAACAAAAACCTTAACAAACTCCACGGAGAAAATCAGCTACCATTTTTTTTTAGAGATGGGGAAGACTACTCTGATTCCTAGTGTCCACCTTCTTGTCAAGTACAACTTCAAGCTTCAAGACATGGTAGGGCTTAAGATCTTCAAGATAATGACAGAGAAAAACATTTAATCTTGCAACTAGTTCCTTATCTAATCTGCAGAAGTGGCAACATCGTTGGGACTTGGAGTTTAAGCTTCAGTCTGAATTAGAAATAAAGCACAGGCAATTTCAGTCTTGAGGATTAAATTTTGGTCAAGTTATTAGCACCCAAAACAGGGCCTCATAATCAATGTAATAAACAGTGTGAAGGATAAACATTATCAGTTCCCACACAGTGTAGGAAAGTATCATTACCAACACTTCTGCTCAGACTTGCAGGACAGACATCAAGGATAGTTAATCAATCTTCATACTTCATAACATGCAGAACACCTCCACCATCAGGGAAAACAGAAATGTCTTGCATTTAAAGTCATCAAGAGTGGTTATCAGTAATAAAGAGCGAAAAAAAAGAAAGTGATACAGGCTGTATTAAAAAGAAAACCTCTTGCACCATTCTCCCTCCTCTCTAGTAAAAGCATTGTTATGGTGTTAGAAGAACAGCCAGAACCACTGAAGTAAATTAAACATAAAATTAAGCACTATGACTGAATCACATCGTAGGCACAGCTGCAAATGTTCATTAGTGTATACGTTGGGGTTTATTTTTTTTTTTCTATGGGACATAATGGAAGCCTCTATCTCTGTGTAGAGAACATTTCTACAACTTTAATGGATGAGTCCAAAATAAGCACCTCACAAAATCTCAGCCTGCAGGGGGATGGTCAGAGAAAATTCATTGAGAGAAAACATCTAAATCTAGCTAACTCTTTAGTCCCTCTATTCTTTTTCGGGACAACCAGAACTCAAAGCCCCTATTCCCTATTTACTCATATATTATGGAAGCTAATGAATAAGAACCAAAGGAAGGGGCAAGGGGGCCAGTGGCTTTTCCTTCTGTGCATCATGGAAGATGTCCTGACACCATTCTCCTTTCACTATCCTAGGAGGCCTCTGCAGTCTTAGTTCTGCCTTGGAGATCACACCTAGTGCAATACTGTGTAATGACTTGGACAGGCTTTCAGGTTGGCAGACCTGAAACGATTTAGATCTAGGCTGCAATTCCTACAAAACAACCACTGGGGAGCAAAAGTACAGCGAGCATATGCATACTAACTTTCCAAAGAATTCCGCAGCACTACAGACAAAGCAAAGATATAGAAAGGAATGGGAATTTTCTTTCTTCTGTAACAAAATTAGGTTTACAGGTGCTGCAGTAAGATTCATTTCATTATCTTGCTGTCTTTAAAAAGTCCTTTTTCAGTACTTGGACAGCTTTGTAACCATGCTTGGTAGTGTTGAATCATGCTCAAACTTACATCTTGTGAATTTTAAACAATAGTCACCATTTTTGTAATAGGCAGTGGGAAATTTATAAATCTATTATCCAAATCATATGTTTCATTAGCTCTTTGTTTTGTGTAGTAAGCAGCATGCAAAGCAATCCCTTCAAAAAAATCTGCATGCTAACAAGAGATTACAAGTCATAGCCTGCATTAGGTGAATGCAGAATCCAGATTGGGCGCTAGCAAACTTCAGCCACTGTAATGAAGCTACCACGCTGAGAGAACTGCTTAGGCAGCTCTATTCCTTTGCTATGCTTTAAAACACCCCATTAGAGAGTGAAATACTATTAATCCCAATTTACAGGCAAAGAAAAAAGCCCTGAGATAGAGCAAGGTGAAACCTGGTTGCATTCCTAATCATTATATTGCTCTTAGTTTTAACTCACAGCTCAAGTTTCTTCATCCTTGTTCTGTTACTTAGGGCAGGATCTATACCCAATAAGAATAAGATTCTCAGGCAGCTTAGGCACTCGCAGTTCAAGTTAACGAAATAGTAACACTGGGACATTTAGCTATGTAACATAATCACACTTGAATAGAAAAGATGAATCTGGTAGACTTATTTCACAGTTTCAGTATTTCCTTCACCAAAGCAAGGTGGGAGACTTATAATCAGCTAATACTGAATCTCTTTGTAGTGTCTGCAGTCCCCTGCTGTATCCAGTGTACCGCACCTGGTAGCTTGAATTCAAGGTCACAGCTGTCTATCTCAGTGCAGGTTTGATTGTGCTTGTAGTAAACCACCATTATCACTATTAGATCTGTAAAAAGGACAAGAGCCAGCCACTGACTCGAGTTCACTTTGTTGGAGTGGGAAGATACGGATAGAAATTAATTTTTTTCTCATAGTGGCTGTCAAATCCAAAAAAATGTCCCCTAAAAAAACCCAAATTGCCACTGTGGGGTTAAAGGGTGAGCAAAGACATAGGTGATCTTTTCAATTTCAGGTTTATTCAGACATAATGCCTGAAAACATCAAGCTTTTAATTTCTTTTACTGAGATCTGTAACAGTTTGACTCCCACACATAACAGGCTTTAAAAAATCATGCTTTCTAACCTGACTTTATTGTGTGAACCTAATACTGGACTGATTTCCTTACATTTTGAGAATTTATAAACATAATTCTGAGCTTGTGAGGCAGTTTTCCTTCAGCTAATCATCACAGAAAGCACCTTTTCAGTGCAAGTTTGATTCCCTGCCTGATTCCTGCCAGGGACAAGCTTTAAGCTCAGATTCACCTTTGCTCAGATATTATAATTTATAATGCCAGTATAAGAATTCAGACAGAGAGACAGAAAAGTAGATGGCATGTCAAGGAATGAGCTCTGGACAAATTTCTCTAGGGAATTTTTTCTGGATCAGTCACTTGCAGTTTGCCTGTGGTTAGTGTTGTAAATAGGATTAGAAGAAAGAGCTAGGGATTATGTGGGTAACAGTCTAGTTGGCAGAGAGACAAATTAATCACAGAAAAGCATAAAGTGCAGCACACACTGAGTGGGACAGGTTCATGTTTGAACAGCTGCTCTGCATAAGGAATTACCAGGCTGCTCTTGAAATAAAAAAGTTACCTTTTCTTTTCTTGGTATTATTCTGATTTTTAAAATTTCATTTAATCGCTTGGATTTTTTAATTAAAAAAAATCTGTATCTGTCACTAATGAAGTTATCAACATATACATATAGATCGGGCCATATTTCCATGGGGGTAATGGCAAACAAAGCAGTTGGAAAACATCATAAGGTCTAGAGTATCTAATATACATTTATGATGCAAAATTCAGTGTTTGAATATGAACACAGCCTGTTTGAATTCAATATTTGAATATGAACATGGTCCACCTGCAGTTATTCTGCTGATAAACTTACATTAGCAACAAGGAGGTCTGTGCAATAACTCAGGATTTATGAACCGATATCACAAAATGCTAAATGGGTCTTGTAAGATGGTACATAAATGTAACTCTAGTATGAAGGTCTATGCTGCACTACTTTAGACTGAGAACTGTCACAGAAAAAAGTCATTTATGATTTTTCTGATTTCTAGAATGTGTGCAAATAGGATTTTATACTCTTTATGCTATTGGTAAATGGGAAGTGATATAGAAGACATCTGACAAGAACGTGGAATAAAGAGAAAAATATGTCATCTATGCTTTTTTTACTACATGCAATTTGTCTTATCTATAGAAAGGCTATTATTAATTCTTCTGAAATAATTCTTACCAAAGCATGTCTTCCTTAGAACAGCAACAGCCAGTGGATGGGCTATCATTGTTTAGAATCAAATAATTGTTCTCCTTCACTTAAAAGTAATTCTGTGTATGTACTTCAAAAGAAAATAGTATTTAAGTCTCATACACTAGCAACACCTTTTCATTTTGCGATTATTGAGGAATCCGAGAGCTAGCTGTTACACTGCTTCTGCTGTGTTAGACCCACAAGTACTAGAATCTTGTTGGAGATATTTAAAAGACCAATGTTCCCTAGAGACCTGACCAACAGTGAGTCTGTGAATTTTACTTTAAAATCCTTTATTTATTTTTTAACAAAATTTTTTAATTTTACTGTTCTTATAATATTGGATTAATAAAAGATACTGAACAGGCTTTCAACAGGTCAATGTTTTAAACCTGTTTAATAAAATAAGCTGAAAGAAAACCTCTTACATGGGTAGTTTGACCAAATGTTGGACATGAATGGGACAATGTGCTTCATTTAAGTCTCTGCTAACTGTATCAATCTTCCCCTTAGTCTGAATATGGGAGCAGGAAGCAATGTGCGTGAATGGATTCTGAGAGGTAAGACATGAAAATTCTTTACGGGTTCAAAAAATGAAAAGCATCAGAAAAAAAAACCCACCAATGTACCTTACAAGGTAGTAAAAACCAAAGTCGCTCTCATTTACCTTAAGTTTTCTGAACTGAATTCTGATTCCAGGAATTTGAGAAACTGCTCTCTTCCCACAGGGTCTTTCAAAGCTTCATCCATGCCAAACCCCCACCGTTTCACCCTCTGTTGTCCTGGCTCTTTGCTACAGAATTGAAAAAACACATAACGCACAATGAGCAGTACTTCAGTATTCTCATACTCTGTGTTTGTAATTTAGACCAAGTCCTAAAGTTCAGTCACAGATTTTTCACTTCCAGATTGCTTTTCACTTTCCAGATAGCTCACATTTGTGCAATGTGCAGAGATGAGCAATCAGGCTGTTAGTACTTACACAGGATGAAGTTAATATGCACACATTTACACAGAAGAATAAGGACTTCCAACTTGGAAATGTTATCAGATTTTTAAAGGCGTCTTTTTTCCTCACATGGGAACCTTGGAAACTTGTTACTTTAACTTTTACACAGATTTATTAATCCACAGCTCTTCCCATTTTATAAAACTGTAAAGCTGCAAAGACCAAAAGGATACCGCATTGCCCTTTTGGCTCAGTATTTGCCTACCTCTGTCTGACATCTTCACATTTCAAGAAAAGCCTGTTATACCCCTTTGTCCAAAAGAAGAAATAAAATTATATACCTTGCCTCCAGTTCCCAGAAAGTGGTGTCATCTGATATCCAAGGGTTTGAGGGATCAGGGGGCACAAGAAAAGGATCATATTCCAAATACTGCTCTGTATAAGCTAATAGACTAGGAAAACAAAAGAATCAAACATTGTCATGTCAAAAGGTGAGGAAACCTGATCAGTTTACCCAGTTAACAAGTTACTTGCACCAACTGAACCATGGTAACCGGGCACGCACATACTCAAAAGTCAGCTACATGCTCAGGCTAAAGTAGGTCTGCTCAAGCCTTTTAAAAGTGGACCTCTGAAGAAGGAGGGGTGGCTCAGGTTTTTCAAGAGCTGAAATAATACAAAATAAATTACAAACTTCCCCATTACTTCCACATAGCTCCTTTTGGGGGTGCTTCAGGCACTAATAAATTAAATCAAGCAACCGCTTCCATGCACATTTGCTTTCACAAAGGAACATGTTTTATAACCCTACGGTTTTAATTATCAGTTCCTTTAAAACCTGTTCTAAAACACAGCATGGTATTCAGGCCATATTTATTGGCCCTGCAGCTGCTACGAGTCCTTTCTTCCTCTTTTAAATGCATTTAATATTTTTATTATTTCCTAATCAAATGGCACTACTCTCAAGTGTATTGCTTTCCAGAAAATGCCGGGTTTTCCCCCATATTCTTTAGTATTCATGAATTGGTCTGACCCAGTTGAAGAAGTTTTGCTTGCGTTCTGGTAATTTACATCTCCTATGCCTTTATTCCTCCTTTCCATTTCCTTTTGCCCCATGATTATTGAAAATTCTGGACAAATGAGGACAAATATTCTTTTTTTTCATTCCTATTCATATTATATTTAGTCTCTATTTCTATTGTTACTGTTCAGTAAACACATATTCTTAACTTGTTCTCTTTATATATATGTGTGGTTTTAAGTTTATGCATACATACACAAATATAAGTAGACACACAAACATATATGAGAGGATGAAGAACCATTTGTATTTGGCTTAATTTCCTTTACTAAGTCTTATGCAGCTCAATTTTCACTATCTCTGTACTTGATAAGTAAAATAGAGCATTCCTTTTCTCTACCTCTTCACTACATATGCTGTAGTTAGTATTTCCAAGGGGCTTTTTGTTTTATTTGCTTTCTAGCCCATTCCTGACAAATTTTGGTCTCATTTGGAGAAAGATTCCTACTAGTGTTACATCCTCTGACCTGAAGTAAGCTCAGACTCACTTTGGTCAAGCACCGAGCTCCTCACCCAGCCAGCTCTGCCAATCAGTTCCCTCCCTTTATCAGTGATTGCCCTTTTGAAATACCAAAATGGTAACCCCAGATCTATTTTCATTTAGTCTCCCTGCCAGTGCAAGGTTAAACTTGTGACCACGTGGTCAGAGGCTCTTTCAGTGACTCTTGGGTTTATCATAAACGTTATCACAGAATATCTGGGCCATCTTTTATCAGTAAAGAATTTCATACCTTCCACTTAAAAGTGAAATCTCAACTGTTATTTCTAGAAACCTGAGCTCCTTTGTCCCTCTTTCTTTGAAGCTATTTTCATACTGATATTTTCCTAAGAGTTGTCAGTCTAATTGAAAAAAAAGATATGACAATATACTTACCTCTCTGCAACTTTTGACATTTTTAATCTATGTCTGTCTAATTGCATTTGCCAATGCTTAATCTGCAAGAAAGGAAGGCAAAGAGTTCTGTGAGCAATTAATTGTTTGATTCTATTTCCATAACTTTTTATTAGGGCTGTAATTTAACCTTAATTTATGTTAGGGCACAGAAGAGAAATATATTTGAGTTAAAATAACCAGTAGAGTTCCAAAATAAATGGAATTTTCCATCAAAGAGAGACTATCATACAGAGACAAAAAAGGACCCAGTATAACATTTTCCCTAAAGGTTCATCAGCAGAAATCCAATTACCCTTTTTTTCAGATTTTTGAAGAGAATTACTAATTCTTTTGACATTTACCTTCTCCCAGTTCTAACACCTTAGGAAAGTTCCATGAAGCATTAACAGTAGATAAATCTGTGAACCTGTATGTGCATACACGGAGAGGTAAATATACTCCCAAACCTTGAATCAGTGTCAAAAGGAAAAGCAAGCTGTCTACTGCTAAAGGGGCTAATGGGCTTAGTTGTGCAAAAAGCCTACAAACTGGCCTGCCTGCTGCTCACTGCCTTTAATTGTGCAGTGCAAGATATAAAGAATGTCAGGGTTTGTTTCCCTAGTTTTAATAGCAGTTAAATACCTAAATCCGTATACTCTGAAACAAGGAAAAGGTCTACTAAACATTTGCTAGATCTGTCCTGAACAACAAAAACCTTGTGAGTTACGATAATTTTTGGTTTAATACCTACTTTCTAAAAAGGTAATTTAAAAGTATATGTTTGCAGTTATTTTTCAAACCTCTTGGTGTAGTTCATCTTCTGTGGGTGGCTTAGTCTCTGGTACTGGTGTGTGGGTAGGGCTGTGACTTCGAATGTCGTTTTGTAAGCCATAGACAGACTACACAAAAACATGGAACAATGACAGTTACTTTCTGACAATGCTTTCTACACATACCCTAGTAACTGTGACATTTCAGTACAGTGTGCTGAAGAAGTTGGACGAGATCATCTTTTTGTAAAGAAACTGCAAATAAACCATGCACTCAGACAAAATCATGCCTTTATACCATGGTGTAAAATAAAGACTCCTCAAACCCCACAATTTCATAATGCCATAGAACACAGGATCTACTTTTATTAAGTCTTTATTTAACAGTATAGTAAACAAATAGTAAAGGATTTGATAACATTGAAAGGCAGTTATTACGGTAAGTGGAGATGACCGATAGGAAAAGAAGAAACAGTACCCTGAAAGGTAGACCATCACAATGGCTTATTTGGATGACTCCCAGATTTGCAATTACTACTTGGTAAATTACCCTAAACTTGACCTTTCACTAAGGTAAATAAGCGAAGCTAAAACTTTCTCTAAATCCACTTTCCTTTTTAAAACATATTTTTCCATGGGTTGATATAAACATATACCTCAAATGAAGTACTTTAAAGTCGGAACCAGTATTAAGATACAAAGGATTTGAAAGAAAGTGTTGTTCCGATCTGTCTATACATCCCTAGAGAACTCATACTGTTCATGTCTGGATCCTAATTTAGATGAAGCTAATTTCCTCCGCAATTTCTGGTCAACCATTTGGGGCACAATTGTAAACTAGAGACACCCTTTTAATTATGACCAGTACAAGAAGAATTACTATTCTAGTTTACACTGCACTTTAAATTTATCTTTCCTTAATTACCGGCAGGAACATTTCAACATGCCTTATTCAATCTACTAAACAATATGAATAAAGCAAGCAAAAATAAATTTTATTTTCATATTTTCTGTGTATTTCCCAAAAGACTTTCTTAAGTGATAGCATTTACTTGGTATTAGCAAACTTGTTAATACTAATATATTTAAAAGCTTATGAAATAATAACATAGCTTCATGTGTTTGTTCTTTGCAGCTGTAAGAAAAAATTGTTTTAAGAAACTATGGAACTTCATGCTATCAATTACCCCCACCTCCTGCTTTTGATATAATAACAGTACTTACCTTTCTGGTTTTATGTGGATTTCTCATTCTTGAAGATTTTTTTATATCCACTTCAGTAGTGTTTACACATCCAGGCTATTAAAAGAAAAAGAAGGGAAAGCACAAGGATAAAAATTATGAAAGAATTCCATACAATTTTCATGGAGATACTGCTATTCGGTTTGTAAGCCTAAGAAAATAAATAACTGGATGCATTCAATAATTTGATGTCTTTCTGTAATAGTCCCAAAAACCTAAATAACATTTAGTCTCAGGAAGCATCTCAAGTACCATTCTGCCTGGCTTATTGTAAGAGAGAATCTTCCACTGTACAGCCTTGTCTGCTGGACTCTGTGATGGTTTTTAGGACAAGTTTTACTGTATATCTTTATGCTGAAAGTACTGAAAGCAACGTACAGATGAGCAGAAAATATCCAAATGCATACATGCTTGCAGAACAAACTCGTAGCAGTTAAAATTAAATTGGTATTGGCTTATTTGGGCATTTCAGAGTGAGACACCGAAGACTACATGCTTCGTGCTCATGACATTGTGAACCTGAAATAAAATAAATTCTCAAGATTCTCAACAGAAACAAATCACATGTTTCTGTTTTAGTTTTGCCACAGAAGCATACAATTTGCATTCTAGCTATCCCCTCTAAGCATGGTTGACCTAATGAGACAAAATAAATAGAATTGTGCATTACCGACCTCTGCTGTGAAAATGAGGCTCCTTTCAGGAGCATCTGGTTTTGGGTCACTTTCTAAAAGATAATATTTTTTTAAAACAGGTAAGAAAATGTGCCAAAATGAGATTTGCTTCTTCCAAAAAGAAAAGACAAAGACAGGCAGTCTAAACAGAATGAATCTTGACACATATGGTTTGGCCTTAAAAGATTCTTTCTCAGAACTCCGTAGCATCCCAAAGGACGCAGGTCCTCTAGTTTCTCATAATTCATCTGCCTTTGACACTTCCCTCTAAGCACAAACTCTGTGCAGAAATCTGTTCTTTAACCATTGCTGGAAACAACTAATAATAAGTGTATGCTCTCAGGTGAGTTTTATCTATTGATTTTACAGGGATTACATTTTCCACTGACAGTGGGAAGTACAAAATCTGCTTTCTAGCAGGAGCAAATTTTTAGTGAAAGTAGGTTAGGTTTCTTTTAATGGGAGTAGTAGATGTAGCATTTGCTTGCCACACAACCAAGCTGGACTTTTTATCACACTAATGATACAAGCTTTGTTTTGTTATCATAATGTAAAATGCTTGATGTGGCTGCAAGTCTTCACAGACAAAAATTTTAAACATTTCTTATAGGTAGGACCAAGAAACAAATACATTTCATTAAACAGGCCAGGGGTACTTTGCCTCAGGGAAATATTTTAAGTAACAGACTGATTTTTTTTATCCATTAATTTTAAATTAACATGTTATTCTTTTAAAGTAATACATTAATGTGTGTTTGGTCATATCGCATTTGCAGTATAAACAGTTCCTCATCACTAAGAATAAAAATAGGCACTTAGATAATGTTCTTAAGACTGCATTGACATGCCTATTGAGCTAGATTAAGGAAGGTATCCTTTGTGCTTGTGAACAAAAATGTTAGTTTTTAAACTCAGAATAACATGTAACTGTCAGAGACAATGACAGGTTGAAAAATACAAAATTCTTCATGATGGTCAATTTAAAGGCAGAAAGCAATTTCACAGGGCAGTATACTAAGATATAAAGTCAAAATCAAAACAATGCATCTACTTTAGGATCATGGTAGCAGCTGGCAGTGAAGAAGACATAGGCTTTTAACACTATCCACAGCCCTTAAATGAAACTATTTGAATAACAGGCAACTTACATAAGGCACAAAACTGTAGCTTGTTTAGTTTTCAATTATGGTTCATTAAAGCATGTCCTACAAATGGAAAGGACAAAAAGCAAAGCAGGGCCAGGGAGGGAGGGAGCATAAACCTGATGCAAAGCCTCTTCTTTTCAAAGATTTCAAGTCCACCAGCAGTAAATTGGTATGAACAAATCTAGCACCCTGCCGAGGTAATTTACATTGCAGAGCTGTGCAGATTGATGTGAGGGACACAACAAGGACTTCTGGGAGATTTTTAGGAATGAAGCAAGGGCAAAGCTTTTTCTGGTTGGAAAGAGACCCAACCCAGTACTGACCTTCTACAGCATCTAATGGATTCTTACTAACACCTGGCTGCTTAAAACCTCTCGCACCGATGTAAAGCTTCTGTAGCATACTTAAGAAGGGAGATTCATGAGAGGCTGTGAAGGCAGAAATTAGACCATGGTGTGACTGAAGGGAAGCTGAAAGGAGAGCAGCAGCAGCAGGAAGGTACAGGCAGGGAAGCATCAGAAAGCTTCAGCGCAAAAGGGAAAGGTGTATCACTACTCTGACAACCTGGGATAACAGTAGGAGTTTAAGACATATATCACTACCTCTATACAATACCAATCTCCTAATTCGATTTAAATTATATCACTGGAAATACCTAATGTGATCATGGACAAAATTCATGTTTTCTTCTCAACTGAAGAATACTTATTAAAATAATACTTGATATGAGATGGAATTTATTGTTTCTCTGGTGCTGCCACACTTCATCTGTCAATTTTTAGGAATAAATAGGAAACATGTTTTCAATTAAAACAAACACAAAAGCTTGCATTATTTGAACATTTTGCTACAATAACTGAGTCACTCTGGGAAAACCTTTGCTGGACAACATTTTATTTTATTCGTATGCCCCCATTAACATAATAAGCATGTGTTTGGATACAATTACATCCAGCTGTGTTTTCTTTTTGTTTTGCCTTTTTAACTGGACTACCATAGTTCAAATAGTGAAATGCGTGTCAGAGTGCTTTGCTGCAAGATTCCCATTTAGTGTGTAGTATATAATTTGCATACTAATACCATAAATAGTTTTCAAACAGATTTCCTGGAAGGCTTGAAACCTTTTCTATATGTGTAAATAGAATACTTTTTTCTTTCACAACTAACATTCTGTATGAAAACGGTCCCCCCTCCAGACACACAGAGGAAAATCTTCTGATCTTGTTGAAATTAATCATACAGCAAGATCATAACCAGGATAGAATTTGTCCCTCATCTGTTTTTAAATACCTGGCTGAAAAACTGACATATATTCAAAGGAAACTTAGTTTCTTTTCATCCGTTAGCACGCTCTTATCTCAAAGTACAAATGTGATTGTATTAATTTACAGCAACGGACATGTCAGTCCAGTCATGATTAATTCACTGCTGAGATAAACAGATGCAGATGAACAATATGAAAACCCACACATAGAATATTTTTTAATTGCTACTTCAATTATTGGGTAATCACATTAGTCTGAATTCCAAGCAGCACAACTTTCTGGTAATGCTTGCTAGGAGGCTGCATGATAGGATTCCATCAAGAAACAGTGGAAAGAGAAGGCCGCTTCTGTAACTAGTGGCGGTCCAAGAACTTACATGCTTGGATCTGGCTACAGCCAACATTTGAAAAGAACAAGCACCTGAGAGAATGTTTCCTTAAAAAAATCCACTTGATATTCATAATCTTTCCCTGATAACTGTGTCAACAATGATGAATGAATGAATGAAGCGCTTGTAACAGTGCTAACAGTGAATTAATTTTTTGATACCTGCAGCAACTCTTTGGAAGAATTTGTTTTTTAAATCAAATGGGATACTTTAGCCATGGTACATTTCCATCCAAATAGTGCAGAATACCTAATATTTATCATCTGTTTGCTGTATAAAGTTGCATACTCCAAGGGCCCCTTTTCTTGCCTGGCCACATAACCAAAATCAATTGCTGTCAATACCTTTTTGTGTAAAAATCTCTTTGGTATGATGTATTTGTAATTCTAGTAAGTGTGAAATCCTCAACAGAAATTGAATTAATATTTACAATTACATCAGTTTAAGTTTGGTGTTTTTTTTCTTTCTTAAAGCATATTGCAATTTAACTGTGAATCTGTTCAAGCCACAATAACCAGAAGTATTTTTTGTATCTGAAGCAAATACACCCATGTATGTGGGAGGGAATAAGCTCATACATTGCAATAAGCTGAGAACTGTCTGTCCATATTCCTGCTCTGCAGAAAACGATCTGAGGGAGAAGCTGAACATGAGTCAGCAGTATGTCCTTGCAGCAATGCAGGCAAACCACATACCCAGCTGCATTAGCAATTTCATAGCCAGTAGGCAAAAGAAGTGGTTATTTCTTTCTACTAGGCATAATGAGGATACATCTGGAATACCAAGACTTGTTTTGGGTGCCATAAACAATGTAAAAAATGTATTCAAAATGGAAAAATTCAATCAAGGAAAAGGCTTTCTTCTGCTTGCAAAAGACGAGCGATAACTGTTCTCTTCTGCTGCCCAAAGTTGGCTTGCAGAGCTAGACCTGTTCCAGAGATGCACCATGAAAGGACAAGAGGGCAATAGTCAGAAAGTGCAGTAAAGGAAATTCCAATTTGCTATAAAGAAATATTTTTCATAATAAAAGGTAGAAGAGATGGAATATCCATCCCTGGTGATTTTCAAAGCTTGTTTAACCAAGGGCCTGGACAATCTTACTCAACTCAGAAGTTAGCACTGCTTTGAGTAGGAGGTTGGACTAGAGGGGCCTCCAGAGGTCCCTCTTGGCCTACATTTCTCAGGTACAGCCTATGATCTTCGCATGCTGCAGAGATTGAAATTAAAATAATCAACTTTACAGAACACTCCAATTCATGGCACCGTGAAATTCACCACCCTGCCTTCCCCTCCCCACAACAGCAGAATGGAAAGCCAAGTCTGGTATTTGCTTCCCTACTCTTGCCTCTGCCCTCTGGCAGCCTGTGGTGCATACAAACAAACCTAGTGATGATTTAAGGCAATGTAATTTCACAGCTTCTTTAGCTAAAAACACACAGGTGCTATTTAAAATAATTACCTCATTTCAAAATGCACACCCATAAATTCAGGGTGCATTAAAGCAGTAAATATTAAGGCGGATTGATTCACACACTTTTCACAATTTCATTGCATTGCACTGTCAATACGCTAGAAATAGACCTTTAAATTTGTTTTGCGTGCATGGGCTAACTTGTTAAGTTTAATTGCAAAATACTAAAATTCAAGATCTCTGGGCTTTCAAAATTTAAGCACAATAAATTTAAATCATGGTCATGGATACAAGCAGGACAGATCTTCACTTCCAGTTGGAAAAAAATAAGTCAGACAGACAAATGCAGAATCATAGAATGGTTTGAGTTGGGGGGGACCTTAAAGATCATCTCGTTCTGACCCCCTCCCATGGGCAGGGACACCTCCCACTAGACCAGGTTGCTCAAAGCCCCGTCCAACCTGTCCAACATAAAGACAAGGCAGAGATTGAAAGCTGTCTTTTACATTATTTGTAATATCAGATTATCACAAATATAGAAAGCTTGAAAATTTATGAGTGTCAAATGTTAACATTGCTTTCTGCAACAGCCTGGTCTGCTATTTCTGTTATTGTTGCTATTTCTGTCATTTTTCTAGGAAAGGAGTCTTCTTACCCTTAGCAGTCAATATTCACACACTCACTTCTAAAGTAAGAAAATGAAGCTAATTAAGCAGTGAAGGATAAGCAGAATACCAGAGTTCATTTTCATTTGTAGGTTTTATATTTCAGTGTAGCTAGCTGAATGGTGCATATTTAAAAATCATGAGAATAATAGCATGAAAGTTTACAAAAAATAAATGAGGCAAAGAAAAAAATTCCAGTGGTACTCATCTGGAAAAAAACAAAGGAGTTATTAGCTGGAGGAATACCCAGTTTGACTCCGGTTATGTGGCAACATGTTTTATTTTTTCTCATGCAAAATCTAGCATCAAAGGAAACATTAAAATCCTATACTGAGGGAGTTGTCAGTAACGGCTAAAACTGAGGCTCTCACAAAGAAAAAACCCAGCTATATCCTCCTGCAATGCGCCAATTTTTCACTTCCCAGAGATGGAGGTCATTGAAGTGTGCAGAACCTGCTAAGGCTTATAAGAAAAGTTTGAGGTTTAGTTATAGATTACTTGGCTCTTTTGGGGTTTTTCTTCATTTTGCACACTTCAGGGTCAATGAGTAAAAAGGCTTTGCAGTGGAAGAGCTGCACAATTAATGACTTTGCTGGTGCAACAGAAACTCTCAGAGAAAAATTCCTAATATGCTGAGTACAAGTGACCAGCTGTTTCACCAGGATTTGAAAAACCAGCTGTTATCTTAAAGTCCAGTCACAGGAGGGCAGCACATTTCTAACCCTTTACAAATTTCACAAAATCGTTTTTCCGGTGGTTATCTGATAGGACCAGAAAGCTGTTTAAAATGTAGCTCACTTTATAACTAAATCGACCTTAACTAAGTGAGTTAAAAACAAACCCAGTAGCCATAGCTGCCAGAACCTGCAAATATGTATTGAAACTGCTGCTAGGGGGGATCTCACTGGCCTCTGTAACACTACCCAAGGCAGTAAAACCAAACCAGTACTTATAGGATGGGCTAGAGGAGCCACTTCCTTCTGGTTGGGTTGTATTTTTTTTTAATAGTATCATATTTCCAGCTTCTGCACAATTACTTCTAGCACAACTATGTCTTTGGAAACATGCCTTTTTTGATTCAGGTGTGGGACTGACACACAAGCACTGTGCCTGGACTTTTAATACCTGCTCTTCTGCTGCAGTTCTTTTACATAGGTCCCACTTCCATTACAGTTCCAATAAGAAGCAAACACAGAAAGACAAATATTTGGATTACAGTCCAATATGGTCATGGTAAATTCATATATAAATTGTAATAAATATGTAAGTTTGATGATGACTTTGTATGCAGCTTCTATTGAGTTTTCACTTCCCCAGAACTCCAGACAAAACTTCCCTAAAATTAGAGCACAATTTTTTTAGCTTCTCTTCTGTTAGAAATTAGCTTATCTGGGAAGTACAGCTATACCTTTCAATTAACAGCTCTAAATCATATTTAATGAGTAGGAAGCAAATCCCAAGATTGTTCTCAAGTATAAATTCTGTAGCAGCATGTTTTAAATTTCATTCCCAGATGCCTCATAAATTTGGCAGATAATCAAGGAAAAATTATTAAAACCCACTTGTTCTACTAAACCATTAGACATTTTCCCCAATTTCTACAGCCTTTTCATTATGGATACAAAAAGAGATGCATTATGCTACTAAATACTATCTTTATGGTACACAAGACAGTGTAAATAAATACAACGTATGTATTCATTGTGATGCTGAAATAAGCAAATACATCTTGGAACTGGACTTGCATAGAACAGCCTCAAATTTGGTTATATTTCTTAATTGGAATGTGATACATCTGGCAATATGCTGCAAATATCCCTGAGTACAGTGATCTATAGTCAATGCATTAGTATAATGGAAATACATTAGCTGTACACAGGTTAACTGCTAAAACCTGTCTATATCAACTGATAATAATCTATAACCTATTGGCTTCTAATTAAGGAAATATAACTTTTCTCTTTTTTTCTTATTCTTTTACTGAACTTGTATTTCAGGCTACAGAATCTTCAATGGATAATCTTATTGAATTGTTTTCTTCAAAGGAAGGGATTCTTTTAATTCATAAGAACGAATAAAAGCTTTGTTAGGATACCTTGTGTTGTTAGGATTCCTTGTTAGTTCCCTTGTGTTGAAGGTTTTAATAGAGAATTATGCAAACAGACAAATGAATTTAAATGCTCAATACATGTCCTCATTAGCTAATTTCATTTTGACTCATTAAAAGAGATAAAATTCCACAATTTTACATTATTATATAGAAATTAAACAAATATAGAAATGAATAAACAATAAACCTGACTGTGGCATCCACTAGAAATATACTGATGCAGAAATAATGAATTCTTGACAACTCCAGAGAAAGGCATAAGCAGCTAAGCATAAGTTAAATGCACTATAGTCAGCCCCACATGAAGGAGTGAAAGCTTGCGATTTGGATCAATTAGTAAAATCAATAAATGCTCTATTCAAGGATTTATTTGAAGATCACTCAAGTACTATAAAAATAGCAGTAGTTCCACTGTTGTTCTGCAGTGCACTTAATCAAAACATAGTGAGGAGTACAACTAATGGATAAAAGTTTGAGGTTTTTATCTTGTTTGGACAAGACAAATGAGGTTGAAAGACCATCAGACCAAGGAGAGACAGCTGATCAATTAGTTTGATCAAACTTTAATTACATTTGCAGCACGGTAAAACTCGGATAGTTTTCAAACTAAGAGATGGGAAGTCTCATTTAGCATGAAACTTAAGATCGCTTAGAATTTCACAGATTTTCAGCATCTTTCGAAAAAAGAAAAAAAATAAAAAAGACCTACACTGTACCAGTTCCCTGCTTATTTGTCCTCTCAAACTACAGTGCAAATCTTTTCCCTGAGTAGTATCAGACACACAAGGAATTCCAGTGGCTGTTCAAACCAAGGACCTGCTTGGAACAGGCGAAAAAGAGATATAGAGAAATTTTCAAGGAATACAAAACTAGTAAATTAAACCATAAAATTAATCCATATGAGATAGAGCATCTTGAATCTTGACAGGGATTCTCACATTCTTGCTTGTTTAAGGACAGATCCACCACAAAGCTGGGCTTTCAGGTTATGATAACAGGATTTTATAATATTGTTTAAAAAAAATAAATTTAGTGATCTGTGTGTCAGAGAAACACGTAATGTGCAAAATGCATGTGAAAAGGATGTTGAAATTTCATTTTTGAGACAAGTCATATGAAGAAGCTGTACTAAAGAATATAGTACTACATGAAAGTTATATGCTTAATTCTTTTTGAAAGTTAATTTAATTTTTAATTACTCTTCATTTACAATAGACTATTTTAGCTTTGTAGTTACTGGTTTCCAGAACCAGAAATTATTGTACAGAAATTAGATCCATTGTATTTATTCAAGTGATGCTTCAGTAGTATTAATTTTAATTAAGGCTATATTAATGTGATTTTTGGGTATGTGAAGATTCTAGTATTTGCAACACTGTTGCATAGGGAAACCTGTTAAATTCATCTGCTTTGTTGCCCCTATGCTAAATACTCAGAGTTATTATTGCTTTCTCATTTTTTTCACCCGAAAATGCAGGCAACTGCTGCTTTATGGATTCCATACAGACAAATTTAGGTTATAGGCTTGAAAGAAGTGACAACAGGAAAGTCTGACCACACTTCTCTGGAAATGTAGATGGCAAACATAGGTGACATTTAGAAATTTCATTATCTGCCTTTTGACTTATAGAAGATCCTTGACAGACTGCTTTGGATTAAAGCAGCAAATTTAATTCACACTGAAAGAAAAAAATCAATATAAAAACATTGTGCTTATTCAAAAAACTCTATCCTTACTACTTCAGCTAATTTTGCTAGTTGTTACCAGAACTCGGTCATACTAGAAACTATAAAGTCATCTCATTTTTTGTGTCCTTCCACCATCTCATCAGTCAGCTATTTCACGATTTCTGACCTCCTCAGAATCCTCAGTTTTAACTTGAGCACTCTCAGTCTGTTGCACTGCTGCAAGAAAGCTGGATTTATTTCCCCCATTTCCCTCATTTCTTTCCCCCCCAGACTAAATAACAATGCTAAGTAATGTGAGTACAAATTTTTCCATAAAGGTCTTATCTGGCAGGCTAGCTACAAGGTTTATAAATATCTGCCTGAAACAGATTGGATTATGGATCATAAATATTATAACCATTTTCTGAAAATAAAACTCTGTACACGATTTTGTTCATTATCAAAAGTGCAGTTATCTGAGGCTGACAATTGCTGCCAGGCTGCACTCCCTGCCTGCTGGAGAGGTAACTGCCTTGTAAGGATATACAGGTGCAAAAGAAGGCACGCAAATTGTATGTGGATAAACCACTAGAGAAGTTGGACGGCATGGCTCGCATTCATTTCCAAGAGATGTTTAAAAACTTTCTGAAAATAGTATGATAAAGCAGACAGAAGAGTTCTCTGGCTAAAGAAGTGACTGGCCCAGAAAAGTCCAGGATTTGTAGCAGACAAAGAGTGAAATGGAGAATTGCATCACCTTAGCCAAGTTAAATTCAGTCTCTTGCCGGGTCTTTGAGGCTGATCCCGAAGGACAGGATGGAAAAGCCATTAAAAACAAAAGCAACAAAAAAAAAAAAGAAAGAAGAAAACCAAGAACAAATAACCACAGGTACCTGCTGCATGACTCTGACACCTGGTAATATTCCTCACTGGCTCAGATGCTGATGGTCATATTCAGACCACATAAAATACAATTTAAAAATACAAACAGAGAAAGTGAGATTAATTGAGATAGAATCTCATTAAAAAAAACCCCAAACGCTACATGGAGAGAGAAGCAAAAGGTGGGTGATGTGTGACAAGCTTCAAAATTTAAAGGTTACTGGTTTCATAGTTTGCTACTAGGAAACAATGGCATGAAACTCCCAAATCCAGAAATCACACGTATTTCTGAATTTTACATCACCAGTGAATTATCTGAAAACCACACTTGCCCTTAATGTTTTTGCCGTCCTTAACAAACATATACACCCTGGATACTTTGTCTTACTGTATTAAATCACACAAATATTGGTTTTGTTTCTCAGTTCTGCAGATCAGGTTTAAAAAAGCTACAAATGGCAGAATGAAAGAACTTGATCACACATTGCTCATGCTTATAGAATCATAGCTGATTCTATAATTCTATATAGATTCTATATAATTCTATATAGAATCAGCTAGGTTGGAAAAGACATTTAAGATCAGCAACTCCAACCATTACCCCAGGACTGCCATGACCACCACTAAACCATGTCACTGAGGGCCTCCTCTACACTTCCAGAGACAGTGATTCCACCACTTCCCTGGGAAGCCTGTTACAATGTCTGAGCACCCTCTTAGTGAAGAAATGTTTCCCAATATCCAATCTAAACCTCCCCTGGTGCATACTGTATTAAATTTCAATATAACTAAACCATAGCCAACTCCAGCTTTGGAGAGGGACACACCAGTGTAGCTTCCTAGTACATCTTAGAAAGCTGTTGCAAATTTCCTATCTTCCTTTTAAAAACAACTGCATACAAGCCTGCTAAATATAACTGCAATACATTCTGACTGATGACAAAGGTCAGCGGCCCTGGAGAAAAAAGGTTTTTTCAACTTCTTATAGTTAGGAAGCATACAGCTGACTTCCAGGAGAAAAGGATATTTCCCTCATTATCTTCTGAATTAATCTGAATCTCAGCAAGTACCAAACAGGCCTTTATTATGCATTTCATTCAAATTACATTAATGTGTAACTCAGGAAGAAAAGTGAATTGTTTGCAACAGCAAGACATCAGCTGTCCTTGCTAATTATCTAAGAGTTAATTTTACAGCAAGCCATAGCTACTCTGCTCCTACTGTATTTAATGTGGATTTCAGAATGTTTCAGGGGATTTACTGGTTTAGTACCTGTTTGTCTCTGTTTAACAAGTGTAAGATTTTAACGGGTTTTAAACAGACATAATAATTCAGGAAAGCTATGAGTTCTTTTATGAAGACTTTAATCAGGAACATGACATTTCTTTTCAAACAAGAGCAGCTTCTTAATTTCTTTTGCCTGGAAGGAACTGACTTCCCCAATTTAGCCCAATTTGTTACTGCTTTTTGACTAATGCCCTTATCCTCCCAACCAATTTTCATTCATTTCCATACTCAGTTATTGATACAAAGTTTCAAAATTGTGAAAGTTATACACTTCCTAGGCAGGTGGAAGGAAAAGGAAGGCTTATAAGACATGTTTACTCTGCCATCAAAAAGGGAAATGCATGAATGTATGTGAACGTATGTGAATGTATGTGGATAATCTCAGAGTTACATTAGGTACTGACTACACCTTAGAAATAATGGCATGGACTTTATCATAGGTCTGCTGCTCAGGATCGCAGGAATTTATACAGCTCTCCCTGACGCACATTTCCATGGTTTTACTATGACTAGTATCTGAACTAGTAAGATTGAAAGTTGTTCAGGAATGTCTCTGCAGGCTGCAGTACCTACAGTTGAAGCTCAGTCATACTCTTTCTAGCTGCAAGCTAAGATCTTTCTACATAAAGCAGGAACTGGAAATTACAGAAATTACTAAGATTACACTTCACATTACACTAAAATAGATACCAAAGGAATAAAATTAAATACATAGTGAAACTGCAATTAAAAATATTGGAATGGAAACTGATCAGTGAGTTATCAAAACTGTTCTCTTAACTTCCTCTCAAAAGCAACATTTCTGTGAGTTTGGGGGGGGCTTGAAAAACCATTAGAAATTGTAATTACCTCTAGCATCACCTTCCTCTTTTCACTCTGTTCCTCTCTTATTCTTTATTCTTTTTAATAGAAGCTTCTAGCTTTTACTGTGACAGTAAATTCTTAACAATGTTGTCAAAACAAGTATTTCACCAACTAGTGAGCGGAGCTGCTTAGGCAAAATTATGAACCTCTCCATTCTTCTACTTGTATCTTCTAAAGTCAAGAGCCTACATTGCTGACTCTAAGCCAGTCTTTTGCCTCTGATATTTCCTAGCTATGCCTACAGACAGATTAAAACATGTGCTCAGGCAGATAAATCCACAGTTCAGTGAAAGCTCTTAACCAGATTTGATTTCCTTTTGTCCTGTTCCCCTTTAATTCTCTTGTTATTGTCTGCCTATATCTTAATCTGAAACTTTAGCAATTCATCTTCTGTTCCAAACCTGGAAACTGCATTTCATTCCCAGATTCAAAACCTTCAGATCCATTTCTGCAGTGAATATAAAAGCTGTCTGCACCTTTAAAGTTCCCAGGTCCACAGAAGCTTTCTGTATTTATTTATGTAGCTTCCATTAACATCAGATGGCAAATTGTTTTCTGTCCTCCTTACTTATTTTATGCCAGTGACTAGACAACAATGTCCCAGCCTTCTTGCATCTAATGCCTGAGGTTTTAATCTTTCACTTCAAATGACTTTATCTACCTGACATTCTAAATCCTGCCTAAAAATCCATTTCTTCTACTGCTGTTTAAATTCCATGGTCACAAATACAAGCTGTTTGTGTCCAAGCTTACTATTTTTTGTTTGAAACTTTCTCAGTGTATGCATTTCTTCTACAGGTATCATCACCTAATTTTACTTTCGCAGAACAGTTAGTTTTACTTACGTGTCCTTTCTCAATGTCACCGTGGAAAATATAATCCCTATATTTTTTCACTGTTAATGATACTAAACTCTGCACACAGAAAATGAAAACTTAATTCTAGGTAAGAGAAACAGACGTAATTCTGTAGTAAAGCAGAAAATTGTGATTACCGAGTTCTTGTGGAAGTCTTGCGACATTTGACATTCTTTCTCAGAGTTTTAGCTCCCAAAGGCAGTTGATTATGTAAGAACCTTTCTTTTTTTAATACTTTGTTTCAGAGGGACTTTGACAAGGAACTCGGGCAAATCTTGTTTAGACAGTGCATGACTCCCACAGCTCAAATCCAACATTATCTAACCTTTATGTACATCAAAAATCAATTGAAAATATGACCAGAGTGAAGCTGCAAGGCTTGGCAAGCAAAATACAGTTTAAAAAAAGACAGATGCTTTTAAAAGTATTTTTAGCTATGCTGATAATTTTGGTTGTGTGACTCACACCTTGGGAAACCTTTGAGATGGTAATAGTCAAAGACAGATATCTTCTGATTCAAGAAATCAGACACAACAAATCTATTCACTGCAAACTCCAAATGGAGTGTACACAAAGTTGCAGTCTTCAGTAGCAGAATGGTAAAAACGCCAGATGCTGCAAAAAGGGAGGCAAGCCCCAACCCTCAGCCCTACACTAAAAACTTGTTTTCAGGCTACCCCAATGCTCCACAGAGGCTGACATTTATCAGTGGCCCTGCTCACAGGCAGAGCAGCCCCACCATCACTCACCACCGGACGGTGCACATCCCAGAATGCTCGCTCCTGGCTGTCAAGGATCTTCCTCTCTATCTTGTCTCTCTTCTTGTCAACTCTGTCAATGTTACAGGAATATTTAAAAGAAACAGTGTTAATGACAGTAATTTTAAAGGTAAGAAGTGTCCAATTGCTTTTCCCTCCTTTTCCCCCTCAAAAGGCATGCAAACCCAAAATTCTTCATCTTCAAAGGAACTTACTTTGCTTGTGCTTCAGCTTGCATAAAAATAAACTCCCATTTCCGAGCAAATGCTCGCTGTAGCCTGGCCAAACTCTCCTGAAAATACATCACAATTTTAGTTGATTAGGTTGAAAGTTATTTACTATTTTAGAGCTTTTAGCTTATCCTTCCCTCTTCCCCTCATTCCCTCCAAGGTGTAATTTAAGTCATGATATCTCTGCAAGTGCAAATGGACCTTACTTATCAAATACAAAGTCCTTGTTTGACACCAAATAGGATAGAATGCTAGATCTATCTACTTTTGCATGCCCCGACTATTTTAGTTTTGAAACTGGTGACAAGGGTGGATGCAATCATCAGCATAACATGGGATTTCTGAAACATTTTTATTTACTGGGTGCTGGTTGAGTAATTTTGTAATAATACAAAGAAACATTCTTGTTTTGAAAGTACCTAATAACAGCAGTAGAAAACACAGGACAAAATCCACAGGACAATTCCCATCAGTCACCTATGCAAATAGTTGTACTGAACAACATTGGCTGCCTATCAATTTACTTCAAATACAAACATAAGAAGCTATCAATATTTTGGTAGCACAGGAACCTTCCAAGACCTCCATGGCTATCCCCATTCTTAAAAAGATGCAGACTACAGTTTTTCACTACTGTACAAGAAATGAATGTATCCTGCAGCCTACTGTTAATAACAGGAGGAAGGTTTGTAAAATCTTAGCAAAATTCTTTCCTTCAGTGATACTGAACAGCCTCACTGTCTGTAACAAAGCTTCTTCAATCTCCCCACAGCTTAAATGGTAGCAGTATGCAGTCTGTTAGTACGGAGAAGGCTGAGGTTATCTTCCTCCAGAAAGACCCCAGTTACCTTTGTGCACTGCTTTTACTGAGACTAAGTGAAAAATTACCTGTAAATTTCCTAACAAAAAGTGTTCCTTCAACTGTATTTCTATACTGCAAATGTACCTCTATGGCATATTTACTGAAAATAAAGACCACAGAGAGTGGAGACCTTTTCTAGAGATCTTGTCAATACCAGTAAAGGCTCTCATGGACTGCATACTGGTGGTGAATTTTCCAAGATATGTAAGTATACAATTATGGATACCCCACAGTGCAGTACACTGAAAAGCAAGCTTGTGCCAGAAGAAGCAATAAAGTGTGCCAGCGGGGTGCTGCTGCTGGAGTATTTAGCATGTTGAGAGGCCTGGCTGACTATCCTGCTATCATGTCATAGCAGCACAGCTGGACAGCATTCAGCACAGAGCCAGGGCTGTTCGTGAATTTTATGTTGACATTTTCATGAAAAATTCAGGAACTTTTGCGGGGATAGAGATGGAATTCAAGACATCTCTCTCCTTAGCAAGTGCCATCCTCATCAGCTAATCAAACTCCCACATTTTCAGGCTCTTCCTGGCCCAAATTATCTTACCTGCCTGGGGCACAGCAAAAGTTTCAGGGAATGGGAAGTGCCTCTAATCTCACCCTCTTTGCCTCTCATCTAACTGACGGGACAAGGGTTCAAGCCCCAGCATCACTTCAAAGAATGAGACTCATACTTCTACAACCACTAAGTGCTTTTGAAAACGCTGCCAGGAATCCTTCATTCAGACCTTACACAGTGTACAGTACAACTACTTTCAAACACCTGTGGCGTACTGGGTTCATGAACAGCTATTTCTGATTTTGTCATGGTGATCTGAGCAGAGTAACATCAGAGACGAACCAAAATCTCAACTTTCGCCCAGTTAGCCTTCACTAGAGTCTCTCAAACAGCATCTATCACCCACATGCTGGCAAAAGTGGCAAGACCCCAAATAAATTTCACACATAATGCCTATAGTTCTTAACATTATTTCACATGCTCATTAGTCTCAGCAAAGAAATTAACTTTTCACCAGGTACTTACAGCTTCATAGTCTGCTAGCTCCAGCCTTGCTTTGTTTTGCATTGTCCGCTTGCAGAGGTAAACAGCTGGAAAGGAATGAAAGAACACAGAATTTGCTACTATCTCCTAAACACAGCAGACCAGAAACCTAGAGGCTTCATCTCTAGTTTACTGCTAATGATTTTTGGTTTGATTTCTCCCGCTGTTCTAAAAAGTATTGTAACTAAACTGATGGGTCAGATACAGAGATTCATTAAATAATGAATAAATAATGAATCTGCTTTATGCAACAGACATCATATACAAACTGTATGAGATAGTTGGGATGAGGTTGTTTAATGGCTAGGGAACTGGCACATTAAAAAAAAAGGTAAAAACATTTTTTAAACTGTGTTTATAACTCACAATGCATAAGAGTTTGATAAAGAGCTGCTGCTATATCAGTCAAATATTTTTTAAGAATGTTTATACCTGGTTTTACTTATTTTTATTTTATTTGGAAATCACAAGATTTCAACCTAAGATTTTAGCTAAAAATTCATTCCAGATAAAACTCAATTCTCATATAGATTAGTCTGCGACAACCAATATTTAAAATAGAAAATAATGTGAGAATAAGAAATGAAAAACTGTACCATGCATGAGATATAATAAGAAAAAATATTATTTCATTTATTTTCTGGATCCAAAATCCTTCAGCAGAGCTGTTCTGCCTTCACCTCACTCAGACAGAGCGACATTTTAACTAATAAAACAGAATACTGACAGCTAAATACTGAAAGGATTCAGGAATGAAAATGAAATCTGAGACTACATAAAGAGCACAGTGGTTCACATTATGTTGCTTGATCCTGAATTCTTTATGCACTCCATTACCCTTGAATGAGGTGCATTTCCAACATACTCTCTTTAGCAACAAATACTTTACATCAACTCCATTTGTACAGCGTCCCTCACCAGTAAGACAATGAGTTCAGTGCAATTCCTTATGGTGTAGTCTTTACCCACTTCATTACTTCAGAGCACCTTCTGAGGTGTCAGATGGAGGAATCTTTTGATCAGTGCAGGTAAGCAAACTTTAACTTATCTGTGATATCTACTGTCAGCAAAAAGAGTCCATATTACTGGTTATGGTTAGGAATGTTCCTGTTTCCTGACTGCCAGCTTGTCAATACAGGAGCAAAGAGAAATAACTTCACATAGGAACCTAACTCTATCACTAGGAAGTTCTCATCTTACATATATATAGCTTTGATTTTTAAAGTAGTCAAAGCAATTATATTTTACAACTCCATGGAAACAAGTCACCTGCAAATACATGCACCCCCTCTCCAGCGGATGTTATTTCAGTGGAACTGATGACAAGCACTTCTAATAACTCCAGCTGCAGCTAACAGGTGTTCTCGTAAAATGAAATTATATTTTAATGTATTTTTTTCTCTCTCATTTTGTGTGTGTTAGCTGGTCTATTTTCTTTCATACTTCTTCACTTTTCATTCCCATAAGAAGCCATGATGTCTTTCTCTATTCCCAGCATTCTCATATCCCCTCTGGTTCCAAAGGAATTTCTGTGTCTACAAAATCAGATACAAATCCATTCACACACCAAGTACAGCAGACAAGCAGTTTCTATAGCCTCAGTGTCCATGCATTGTAATATTAGTATATACTTAATCTAATGCATTGTAATATTAGTATATACTTAATCTAATGCATTGGCATGCATGCTGAAATGTCACCAAAAGATGATGGGATGAATTCTGGACCCTTTGTATCTAGGTTGCATCCACAATCAGTATAGTGTTCAGAGAATACTGAGGAGAGGGATCGTCTTTGTCATTTAGCTCCTTTCACAGTGAAGAATTTTCCTCTCTTTTCCTTGAAAACAGGTTATTTCATTGAGCAAGTGAAAAAAGTCCCTAAACCCCCTGAAGATACTAGCACTAGAATACACATTTAACAGAAATATGTGGACAGTTCTGGGAATTGCAGGGGTCAAATTTTGTCTAGTACAACCAGTCTGATACTGTCTGAAAACAAACAAAATAAACTCGCTGTTCTCTGAACCTAATTAAAACCTTGTCAATCACATTCTCATGGTCCCTGTATAGGCACTGTTAGTTTAGCACTTCCTTGAGTCCACTGTGGGATTAGCA
This sequence comes from Coracopsis vasa, assembly GCA_026283785.1. Lineage (NCBI taxonomy): Eukaryota > Metazoa > Chordata > Aves > Psittaciformes > Psittacidae > Coracopsis > Coracopsis vasa. The sequence continues at coordinate 34,548 of JANHGB010040779.1, read as the reverse complement.
TCTCCTGCTACCTACCTCCAACAAAAATTGTTGCTGTAGGGTTTTGGGTTTTTTTTGGTTTTGTTGGTTTTTTTGTTTGTTATTTTTTTGTTTTGTTTTGTTGGAGTTGTTTTTTTGGGTTTTTTTTTTTGTTTTTTTGCTGGTTTTTTTTAAAAAAAACCCCACCCACCTGTCAGGATAGGTTTTAACAAAAAAGCATCTTCAGATCACAGAGTTCTCAACACTGGCAAAAAAACCCACTGGGTCACCAGGAGCAGGAGAGAGGAATTAGCTTGCAACACTATTAATCTAATACTGTGTCTAAGAAAACTTTTATCTTCACTATGTGACTCTACTGCAGTATTTTCCCTGCAGGGTTCTTTTAATGACCCTTTTTGCTCCAACTCCATAGGAAATAGTCCATGTAAGAATGTTTGTTTTTCATAATGAGCATATTTTAGCCAAGACTCAAAAAGTCACGTTCGTCCCTCAGATCATTTTTTCTCTGAAATATCCACATCCTCTCCCCTATAAGGTTATAACTATACCTTGGTTTTGTCATGTCAGAAATGTTTCCATGTGCCAGTGTGGGTAAGGCAGAATCTACCCATGCAAGATTTAGTTATTCGGGAAACACAACATACCAACTAGTGTAGAAGAAAATAGTTTTGAAGGTCATTCCTACTCTTTGACTCAATCTACTGCCAATGCTATGTGCTAACTATTACATCCTTATTATAGAAGCTCATGGTTGAAGATCTATTTAAGAGCTGCTGGCAGCAGCTCAGGAATTGGAGTTCACCAGTTCACACTCCCGTTATCATATTCTTTGGCTTGCTTGTAACAAAATTCATCAGCATGTGGGAAAGCAAGAATGTGAAAATCATTCTCATTTTCAGCCAGAACATTTGAAGGCACAAAGAAATGAAGTTTTATTCTTGTGACTTTTAAAGCAATAAGATCTGAAACACAGATACGTCCATCTTTTGCAGGTACTATTCCTTTTCCACACCAAAACATATATGAAATATTCAGTAGCCTGATCTTGCGCATCTGGGGAGGATGTCAGTCAGTTTCCCTCTCAAAGAAGAGTAATGAGCCCTCAGTACATCAAGGAGCTCTAACTGCCCTGAGCAGCCCATTCAGGGTCTCCACTGAGGTCTCCTGTGCCCAGGAGCTGTGCTTAAGCCCAGCTATTTATCCTGGTCCCAGCTAGAGTTACATTGCAGATACCTGTCTAACCACCCCTGTAATTTACCAATGCTGCCCTGGCTTCCTGGCTTGACTTGGGACCTTCCTGGACACTTCAGACTTTGTTGGCGAGGACACTGCTCCTGCCTGCACTGCTGGCAGCCTTCATTCTTGCTCACCTTTCCTTGCAGAGCTGCCTGCCCTTGTCACCCTTTGACAAGGCTGCTGAAAAATGCTAAACATATGGTTGAATGATATGCAAGGAACAGGGTCTGATTAATAACCTCGATTTACTAAATATGGACTGCCACATACACTCTTATTTTTAGAGCCAGTGTATTCTGATGGATTTTGCAATCAACATAATTGCCTCCACTAAAGTGAATTATATGTTAGATGCTATAGCTTGTACATTGGAAGTGACTGATTATCATGAAAAAACAGATTTGTCAATAATTTCAAAGGCAATATTAATACACAACATTTTATAATGAAAGATGGTCAGTTATGTTTATAAATGGGCATTTGAACCAAAAAACAGTACTAAAGCACACTTTAGTAGCTGTGCAGTAAATAAAGACTATTCACTCCTGAAAATTGACTAAGGCACTCACAAAACGTGGGCAATGTGAGAGCTTAAAGTGAGATTGGAAAGTGTTCTAGCAGGAGTTGCATGAAGAGGGTGTCTGGGTTTTCCTTCTTCCAAGTTTTTGAACTGCTACACCCAAAATAAGCCATTTTCATGATTAGCTACCTTTGTTTCATATTCTTGACTGTTCACTTGTACTTGAAAGCTCCTAAGACATATCTGTAGATATTTTTAATATTTAAATAAGGTCATAATGATAATGATAGGTTTCATTGTAGAATCAAGAAACTGGACTGAGTACACATTTTATTACACACACTTACTGAAAAAGAAACCCAAAAAAATAAACCCCAAAAAAGGCCAAACAAACAAAAACCAAAGAAACAAAACAGTTTTCACCCAAAAGTTAAAGTGGGGAACTTAAGCTTGCTGCTAAACAGGCTCTAAATCTTCCCTCTTACCACAGCAGGGAAAAAGCCTCATCTCAATTCAACGGAAGTACAACTGGGCCTCTGAAGACCATGGATAATGCCACCTACACATCCACCACCATGTACACAAACTTAAACTCCTTACATAACTGTCCCAATGCCAGTGGTGTTATAGCTTGATTCAGTCCCAGATGGTGGGCGTAACTTTCACTGAACATTCATTATCTCCACCAAGGCCAGATTAAATTTATACTCTCTGTGAGTCAAAATTCTGCTTTCAGAGTCAGTGTGTACATGCCTAGTCAGTATTTAAAGAGCAAAGAAAATAGCAAGTACTGCAAGGTCTGTGGGTTTCACACTGGGCAGACAGAAGTTCTCCCTTCATATGCAAGCGCCTGCATCAGTTGGAGAATTACAGGACATGACTGTGGAATAGAATAAATGAAATCAACTACCTAATTTAAATGTTGGGATTCCTAGGGCTATTTATACCCTCTTTAGGTCACTTCTGCTTTTACCCAATTAAAAAAAAGTAAAATAAAATTTTTGCTCTTCGCAACAGCTATTGAGTTTCATTTAATCTTAAAAAAAAGATAATTTTTAGGTGGACAAATTGGTCATCATCAGCCTCATGCATCTATAAAAGAACTGCACTCTATTAAATGAGAATAACATTAAGTTAGAAGTTAGACCATGATAGCTGATGTGCACTAAATTGCCAAATGGTCAAAACCATAATTTCTGAAACACTCCTCCCTTTCTCAACTTTCTATTCTTTGATGACACTATTTCTATCTATAACATCTAAGGAATGCAACTTGATTTAGATGGGTAGAGGACTTTCTTACATAAACCAAGGACAAGAAAGAAACCAAATTTCAAACTACCAGAGAGCTCAAGAATTTGGAAAAGGCAAATGAATTTTCAACACTCAAAAGTCCCCAGATGACGCTGGCCTCAGAAAGTCCTGCAGGGTGACAAAAAGAGGTGTGGAAGAGAGGTCACCCAAGCTACATAAACTCTAGGATCAGATAAATAATGTCCTGTTGTCAAATCTAATTTAAAATCACATCCATTGAATTATTTCATACTTCTTGTTGTTATCTTTATGCTTTCAATGTGCATTCAAGATTTTAACACCCTGCTCTGACATAAAAAAAAATTTTTCTACCTTCTCTTCAGACTCGGATTTAAGGGGGACTCAAATGCACTTCCTAAAAAGCTTCTAAGAGGAGATGTAACAAATCCAAATACACTGACTTTGCACAGAAACCACTTGGGGCATGTGCAATCCAAGGCAAAGCTGAGGATGTGAGAAGATAGAGAGTATTTTCTTCTAAACTGCAAAAACTGCCTACGGGGATGGCATCGGAAGGTGGCCATTACTTGACAAAGCAGGCAATTACTTAGTGCCCACAAAGGGCTATCAGTGGCAAGACAGCACATGACTACAGAAAAAAGCATTTGTTGTCACTGTTCCTTTCCTGGCCTAAAAGGTCTAATTTCCATATTGATAATGAAAGAGACAAACCTATTTAGTTTACTCAACATGGTAATTTGAAAGCAATTCTGAAATTTACGAGTTATGTTTCTAAATCTCAGACCTTATTAATAAAAATTTTTATGCCTATTTATAGGTGACTTAGATGCAGATTATCAATGCTTTTAAGTTAATGATTTTAAAACAATGCTGCAGAAAATATGTACTTGTGTCAGTTATCTTTTCATATGTGTGCATACAAATGTATTGGCCAAAACACATTTTCCATGCATCACATATTATGGATATAAGTTACACATTCATGGAAAGAAAATTCAGGCAAGTACAAAACTGAAGTGGTGAGCTGACTGGAGTGCATTTTCAGGAACCGCCTTCTGCTTACAGAGCCCTCACTACTGTGGTTTGTCAACGTCAGAATTAGCAAGGATCAGAAAAAAAATCAGGACATGCTTGTTGAAGTGAGAGTTTCTTTACATCGTTTGTATGACAGAGATAGCTCCTAATGAGTGAATTATGTAGCTCTGCAGAGAAATATAATGTGATATGAATTCAGAGTGGAAAAAAATCCTGTAGGTCACCTCTTCCATCTTTCTGCTAATGCCAAGTCCCTTTCCTAAAGATCATTTGATTAGGTTCTGCCCAGATTAAATTCTATGCATAGCAAGCACTGGCCCTGGCCACATTTTCCTGAGGGACTATTCTCCGTGACAGATTGTACTCCTCACTTAGTCCTGCCACCAAGATTCAGTGGATTCTGTACATGCAGTTTCTCAAAATCACTCACTTAAGGAGTCACAACCCAAACTTAGCAACAAACTAGTACATTATCCGAGTCTGATAGAAGAGTCCGTTTCTCACTACACCTAGAAATCCAGCAAATTTTGAGACACTTTAAGACAGGTCCTTAAAGGAGGGATCTCTATTAAGGACCCAAGATGTTTCCTTACAGGAGTCATTCACTGCTGACATTCACAGCTGACACTAGCTGTTATAAAAATGGGACTGGGCATCAAGATACAAGATTACAGAACTGCAGAACTCTCCAGAAACTATTTACACTATATTAGCAAATTTCTCCTCATTCTCGTGGCATAAATTTTAACAAACACATTTTTATTAATATCTGGCAATTTGTATAAAAGAAAATACTACTCTGCCACCAGTTTTGACTCAAGCTACTAACTCATATTTATGGATTGATTTCCAGAGAAGCTGAGCACAATCAGTTTTCCAGCAGATTTCAGGTAAGCAATACGACTTAATATTTCTCAAGCACAAATTGCTTACTAATAAGCTGTTGCCAAGGGAATCCTGCCTGAGCATTTGGACAAAGAAAGTATATAATGCATCCTCTGTACAGTTACTCACTCCATGGGAGAGGGTGCAGCAAGACAAATGAGAGAGAAAATTCCTGAACTAACCAGATTTTCGGAGAGGTTTGAAGCTAGGCACATAAAACAAGCAGGCAACAAACTAGAGGGAAAATTATATGAAAATTTTCAATATGTGAAAAACATGATACATGACTGCAATTACTTTTTGTGCACTATGCACTCTTTAGCATGATTGCGAGTTTGGCAGAGGAGAGGCGGATGAGACAGGTGTGATGGCTCATGTTCAGAACAGAGCAGCAGAGGCTGGTCTGTCAGTTTACTCTTAAATGATAGGAATACAGGAGCAATAGGAAGGCAGCTTTGTACAGACTGACTTATTAGCTGATTATAAAAAAGAAATAAATAATAAAAGGACACTTTTGCTTTCATAAAAATGCTGAAGAACAACAGCTATGAGACAACAACTTTCACATAGCAAAAGTAGATGGTTTCCTTATTTTACTGTAACTCGGACTGGATAACAGTCATGAATATATATAGAACTGCCACAGAAACTTACAAGCAGCATTTACCCAGACAGATAACTTACACTTTTAAAGGCAGCAATTAATTCTTTTTTCTTTCTTCTGTTTTTTTTGGGGGGTTTTATTGGGTTTTTTTACCCTTGTAGTTGCTCTAATTTCCTAGAAAACTGTCTTTACAGCATATAACTTTACCTGGAAGGCTACTGAAAATAGCCCCTCTTCACAGCAGCATGATTTAGCATTTTGCTTTGACTATACAGAAAAATAGTCTCATTTACAGATCACATGGACATGTGCTCTTAACTTGTGTTGCATTATCAGTTATTTACTGTGCTCTCCATAACTTACCAAGATCCTGCAATCCTCCTCCATTTTTAATTTATTTGGGAGAAATGCACACACATAAAATTACAACGCTGAAACAGCATCATCCTCTTGTGATTATATAGAAGCAGTTGACTGTTGCCTTCTAGTATCAGTCCAAACCTCCTTAACACTATGAGTGACTGTGGCACTTTCAAAAGTTTATTCTGTGTCTCCTTTGAACATACATATTTTAATACGCAGTTAACTGTAAGAAAAGGTCTCTGTTACAGGTACTTTTGAATCTAACCATCAACATAAGTGGACTATAGGAAACAAGTAAAAGTTACTGATTCTGCTCCGTATCTTATACGTCTGAAATTCTTATAAACCTCCAATATTGCCACAACTATGTTCATTTGTTTACTTAGGCTTAAGCTTGAACTTTCCAAACACAAAAATAATTGTGGTGGTTTATTTTTTTTTTGTGAATTGAATTTTTCCCTAACCTTTCTTATCTCATTCAAAACAAGAGAACAGTAAGAAATTGAATTTCTCAAATTTGTAACAGCTGTAAGCCACTAAACTTCCAAGAGAACCTGACAGGTCCCATGGGAACTGAGGCCAAATGCATATGGAATAACAATTTCATGTTTGGCATTCTATTTCTTCTTTCTGAGAGGCAATGGACTTAATAGGTCTCCATATGTAATTAATTCTTAATGACATGAACTACTTTTAATCTGCCAGAAAAAAAATCTGTCAGTTACAAAAGTACATCTGTAAGAAAAGAGATGATTACAGCTAGGTTATGCTCAGCCACTAGTTGCATTCATTTCCAGAGCCAGTTTTCTGAACTGGGATCAAATTCTGTTTGTCACAAAACCAAATTATAATTTAGGAACACGACTTAACTCAGAGAAAATGCAAAGTGGCTTGAATTACACTGTCATTATTATTATCAATTATTATAAATAACTATTATAAATATGCAGACTTCTTTTCATTAATAAAATCCTACTGAAAGCAATGGGATTCTATAGAGAACAACATGTCTTGCATGGGTGGACTCCAAGACATTTGGCATTAAAAAGGGTATCTTCAACAGATGAAACCTAAGAAACTGCCTTTAAAAAAATTATCTGGAATTTGAGGCATCTCTCTTGAGGTCTCTTATAGCATGATTTTCAAGAAAAAGGGAGAGATATTTTCAGCACTTGGTGAAAAGCAACAGCTTCTTAGTAACCTCAGAATGGTCAGATGGTCAATATTTTGATGGTTATAATCAAACCCAAAGGTTACAGTATTTCACTTTGACATACAATAAATTAATTCAAGCCCTTTTTTTGCCACCAAGACATAGCTTTATTATGAGAATGGGTATGCAGCTTCTTGACATTCTGGAAGACTCTTGTTTTCTTTTTTGTTCACATTTTCTACAGAGAAATCTCTTTCAACGAACATATTTGACATTGCAAGCTCATGTGGAACAAGAAATTACAGTTTAGAGAAGATAGTAACATGCTATACAAAGATGTAAAGATTATTTCTTTCTGACTTAACTCTGGCAATATCTCAATCTCATTTAAGTTCTAGTTTAAGATTCATTATTTTTCTGGCAGTATGCTACATTCTGGACAGTAGCCCAGCTATGGCTGAGTAATGCTTGGGAGCAATTTTTAAATTAAAATGAAACTGTAGTGTATTTGTAAAGACTTGTAAAATCAGGTCAACGCCAAAGAAAGTGGTTTGCTTTGTTAGTAACTTTGATAAAGGAAAATTACAGGGAAAGCCTCCTTTTTGCTGGCCTTGAGAGACTCCTATTGCCTGTGACAGCCGTTAATTTTAGGAGTGTAGTTTCAAGCTTGTTCAGGACAAGACCAGGAAAATGGAAGCACTGCAGAACACCATAATACATGACAAGTATGAAATGAATTTGCATATCTGTAAGAATACAAATTCTATTTATTTTCTAGGAAGTAACCGAATTACTCTGAAACCTGCAGAACCTTTTTGAAGTGTATTTGATGTGAAATGTAATATCCTTAAGTTTTTTCAATCCTACTTTAGATTGGATTCTTTAATATTATCTGCTTGATTTGCCTGTATTCCTCTGATGAATACTGTTTACACCAGTTATGCCACCCCTTGTGCAAGCTGTATTCAGTTCTCCCCTTATCTGCTCTCTCTTTATACTCATAGAAAGTTATCGGAAAAAATCCTCAGGTCATAACGCAAATGCTAATTTCTGGGATGGGGAAGATGCTAACCTAATAAGAAAAGTCTTGAGGAGTTGTCTTAAAAAATTATTTTCCTGTGAATGCTCTGGCATTAGTCAATTCAGATGGCACACAGCCACCTTAGGTAGATCTAGTGCTCTGACACTGTTGCATGGCAGAACTGCAGGTGGGTTTCTTACAGGCTTGCATCTTTGGCTCATGACTCAGAAGGAGTAATGAGATGGCAGGGTTAGTGCTTTCTCTTCCTTCAACCCTCTGCAACAGAAAAGCTTAAATTCACCAACTGCAACATATTTTCCACTTATATTTAAATCTTAAAAGCTCTCAAATGAGTATGTTTACTGTCAACAAAGGCACCTTCCTGCATGATGAAGAAACTGATCCTAAGTTTAATTCTGCATTTCTGGCATGCAAAAACTGGACAGATTGTATAAGATTTCTACTGACTAAAGTGTGCAATTCCAATCCAGAAATCAGCTGTGACTAGAAAGTTAATCTCTCCTAACATAAGTTTAAAGGATATTAATTGAAACTTTCCCAGCCTGATCTCAAGTTCAGACCTGTTGAGCATATAGTTATTTCTTAAAATCCCCCTGGTAATGTAACACGTATTACAGCTGAACAACTTAATGTCACTTAAAACCATAGTAAATTACTTTCTGATCTTTAACATATTAGGAGAGTATACTGAAGTGCCCCTCTGAGAAAAGCAAGTAACAGTTTCAAGGAAAGGAAAAACACTGTAATAAGTGGTAAATCAAGCATTTCTCCTTCAGAGACTAATTTCCTCATATAGAGTGGCTAATCACTCAGATGTGGTATGGATTACCCTTTCTCTGTAGCTTTCAATAACAATATGCTGGACATCTTCAAATCTCGGTGTAATAAAGAAAGATCAACATTTTTCTTCTTCTATAGATGAGGAAACTGTACTGTTTTCAAACTCTACATTGAATGCACTCAGCTCTGCTGAAAGTTTCAGCTTGAAATTGTTTTCTTTAGCAATGTATTTGAAATTAAGCTCTGTCCACTGCAGGAAGGAAGCATCTATTGGAACCATCCATCCCTGCAGTTTTCAGCTCCCAAGGGCTGAGAATGAATCCATATTACAAGTGAACACATATCTAAGTTTCCAAAAAGCTTTAAATAGAGACTTTCAAAGTTCGATTTTTTTTTTTTTTAAACAGGTAAACTATCATGTACATGCTTAGTTATCTAAATAAGTGACCTGGTCTTCGGATGAGCTGTGTACTTATGGTCTAGATTAGAATGAACAGGAGACTGTTCACAGATAAGCCATTTTCTTTAAAAATTACATCACTATTTGGTGTGCAGCAGCACCTAATTTTGTTATAATTATTTTATGAGGTTTTTTGTAATACATTACTGTTATGTCCAGATTTTCCTAAGCACACATCAGTAATTACAATGTTTAATTTATGATTAAACCCCCAAGAAACAGACAAATAAACAAGGCATTTTCTAACATAGTTAATATTAGAACCATACTAGTTTCCATAATAAATAATTTTCCACACGGTTTGTATCAGATATAAGATATCTAAAGTAGGTACATCTTTGAGTTTGAATCTGAAAATACCTATTGCACAACCATCAGTCAAGTGTCCTCTGCTTTACTGAGACTTTGTTACTGTAAATAATTAGACTTCCCGGAGCAAACAGATGTAAATGGCAAGGCAGGTTTTGATGACTTTTGAGGCTTTTTTGTTTTTTTTCCCCTCAAATCAACTCCAAGTTTGACTTCAACAAACTTTTAATAAACTTTAAAAAATGTAACACCACATTCATTTCAACATCAGCAATTCTTGTACAGGAATTACATGACATATAATTATGTTTTTAACAGTGGGATGATTAAACAAGACAGACTGCAATGATGTCTTCATTCATATAATACATAATTCCCGAGAGAAATAGGAAAGGTTTCTACACTGACCATAGTCTGTGTTTTCCGGCTCCCAACAATTTGATGGCCAAAAATAGGGTGTCTATAGACAAAACAAAAAAGTAGGGAACTCAAGTTAGACAATGCAAGTATTATACAGTCCTTGGATTGATACTGGTTTTCAGAGTCAATTTACATTTCTGGTAGAGCTATTATATTGTTAACTTGGCAATTTTGAAATAGGCATCAAAACAGAAAATTACTTTTGTATGCTTGTTTATTGCACCAGTGTCAGAATAACATTGAAAAAGAAGAACAAAGTGTTCTTTGTGTTCTTAAAATTAAGGGAACAAAAGCCACAGGGTTAGGTAGCGAGCTTGTCTTTTTCATCTTCTCTAGCAAAACACTTCCTACATGTCCTGAAGAATCAGTTTTAGAAAGTGAAAAGACAGAAGATACTTTGGGGTACATTCAGTTCTTGATTTTGGAGAGTTTTCATTAGTATATATTAATAGTCAATATTCTTTCCTAGGAACTATTTGTTTCTATTTGTTTTAAAAAAGGCCACTAAATACAACCTCATTTCACAAAGTTGTCAAAGTTCTTTGCATCTGTTGAAGTATTTTTTTTTCTAATTTTTTACAAATCATGATATAAAATGTGACTTATTTAAAATGGAAAACCAATAAAGTTATTGATAACTAGTTGAACATTATGCCTATTAAAACTGTACTGTATTGTTAAAATAATTCACTTCTACCAAATGAAGAATATAAGACCATACAGACATTTTTCATTCAAATAACTTATTTTCTAAAATGGTAAGTTTTTAATAAAACGTAAAGGATTATAGTATTTTATACATAACACATTCATACATATTTATATACATACATGCATAGACAGATAATTATATCTTATTTGAGCCATTGAATCAATCTCATTAAATTCGTGGATCGGTCTGGGTGGTATTTCAAAACACAGGTGCTTCCCTGAGGAAAAATTTCTGCTTCACTCTGTTTCTTACTATATTTTCTCCAAGATCTCCCAGATGCAAAAATGGAAACCTCTCTTGCTGCCCACTTCCCTCAAACTGTTTTAATGTTAATCTGGAAAGCAACAGGGGCAAAGGGTGATACGTTCACACCTACTCAGGTTAAACGCATGTCGTGAAAAACCTCTCTCTCTTGTAACAATGACCCATCAACTTTAACAGGAGCAATTTAGAACTTGCTATTTATGTAGCAACCGCGAGGAGTTAAAGGATAAAAAGAAACAAGCTAACTTTAAAGGATGCGTTCCTTATAAATTAATTTCTGCTCTGAAACAGCAATGAATGAATCCCCTATGAACTATTCCTTTGCAGTGCCACTGAAATCAAAGTGACCAGTATAAGAACAAGTAAAAAGGAGAAACCCTAAAGATGCAGTGAGGGTTACTAAATACACATAAACCATATCTGCTCAGGCAGCTCCTGAGCTGAAAGTGGCTGGGGCTCAGATTTTATTTACAGGAAAGTAGCAGTTATGGTGGAGAACGTCCGGAGAAAGGTACAGGGGAAGACCCATTTCAGAAGTAGAGAGACATATATTCTTTCAATTGTGGGTATACTTGCTGCGAATTCCATATTCAACCTCCTCATACACACTTAGACAAATTACACATACGCACTTGACAAATTACATATACTCCCATCCCAGCAAAGATTAAAAAATAAATTCTGTCTTCTGATTCTAAGCAAATTCCACAACTGCTTTGGGCATTCATTTCACAGAAACTATGAAGAAATACTATATATTCACAACTATATGTTGATGATGCAAGAACAGTCTGTTGTTTCATACATAAATGAAAAGTTACTTCCAGCTAGCAAGAATACCACAGGAAATAGTTCTGAGAGGCAATCAAAGACATTATAACAATCAAGGATACATCTGATATTACTGGTTTCAATATTTAGTTAAAATAACATTAAACTTTTTATTGGGACTTACACATCAGTGGCAAAGGGAGTGTGGGCACTAAACAGAATATGGGAAAGGGGACAGGATCTTTAATGTTGTGAACTGTCACTTTAGCTCACTAAGGGACAACGTGGCCAAGGCTTTTCTGAAGGATGAAAAGGTGTGTGACAGTGGCAAGAACTGCTTCTAACAAAGGGACTCAGTTCAGACCAATGCTGAGAAGTGTGAAAATGCACCAAGGACACTTTTTCCTTTTTTAAGCCAAACAACACTTTTGAGGGAACAGATAAGATGATAGATTTTGTTCCTTTACAGAATACATAACCAAGACTTTGCAGCTGTGTAGTACTTGGAGTGAAAGCAACTGCAGGATGAGACTGGTATTCTGCAAAGAAGAGCACAGCAGCATAAGGGCCAGCAGGCTCAGAGAAAAGGCAGGCAAGGTCTCTCAGGAAAGTACACCAAGAGACAAAGAAATGGCAGATGGCAGTTATTGAAAGAGACTGTACTAAATGTTCAAGTACCTTTAGAGACAAAGTGTAGCGACAGGCCAGTGTAATCACCTACTGGTAATCTCCAACCAATTAAACATGTAAAAAAGATCATGACAAAAGCACAAATTAACGCGCATGCTACTAAGAAGGAGTCTAAGCCTACCTGCACCAGGGAGATAAAAGCAGAAAAGTTAAAACAGAACATAAGTTTTAATTAGCAAAGCAGATGATGTTATAACAAAAGGCTTCAATAATGTGTTATAAGGGAAGACAAAAAAGAAATCCCAGCAAAACGCAAACATTACAATATCAGAAAGTGGTTCAAATGACAGTTGGTACAGATAAGTACATAAGATTATTAAATGTCTTCCTTGTTTGAGTCTCCAGAAGGAGGGAGACTGCTCAGATAAAAGTCCTTCTGCCCAGGGAATAATGCACAGGCCTGAGTTCTCCTTGCTGATTCTCTGAACTGGGCAGGCACAAGCTGTGTCTGAACTACAAGCCAAGACCCTGCCCACACGGTGCTTGGATGCATTTAATGGGACCTGCTGAGAAATACAGCTCATCAGCTCAAGCACTGCATGTGGCCAGAGCTGGCCACCAGCCAGCTGGCTGCCAGTGGGAACGAAGTTCAAGCCTGCCTGCAATCAGCTCTGCAAACATGCCCAAAATTAATTTGGACATGAAGGTAAGACTATAGGGCAAAGTACAGGACAGAAAACAGGAAGAGAAACATTTATATGAGGTCAGACAGTTCAGGTCAGAGGCCTGCTGAAACTCAGCACAGAATGCTTAAGGAATTATTGTGTTTTCACATGGGTAAACTGTGTTTATTTGTAGAAAACTAAAAAGCCTCACCAAACTAAGGAACGACTTCTGGTCTCTCAGCACTGTAAGTTATATGCATGTAAGTTATATATATGTAAATATCATGATGAAACTTTGCTCTGGTACTTCTCTTTCTCCTCTCTCTGTAGTATCTAGTATCTAACTGCCGAAAGTTATCAAAAGTACTGGATTATCTGCATGATGTTTAAAGGGGTGCAAGTTACCTGAAGGGCAAGCTACACGTGTAAAAATATTAATTCCAGGAACCTTTGAAATACGAGCAGTCATTAAAAAAACATAATCTCATAAGGCCTCAGAAGACTACAGCAAAAGAAGGTCTACCATTTCCAGAAAAGGAAAAAGATGAAATTTTCTGTATTCTAATCTTTCTAGATGTCTAGATTGAACAATTGTAATAAACTATCTATTTCTGAATCCATAAAAGCTAAAGGTTACTAAAATTTTGATTTTTCAAAGACATATTAGGTCATTGAGCGTGTAAAGCCCCTGCCAGATGAGAAATAAACAGTAGATGCTATGTATTTTGACCATGGCAAAGTCCTACAGTACTTTCTGACGAGTAAGTAAGGAACCAGTAAGTAAAGAACCAGTAAATAAAGCATCAGGGACTGTAGTGATAAGACAAGGGGCAATGGTTTTAAGCTTAAACAGGGGAAGTTCAGGTTAGATATAAGGAAGAAGTTCTTTACTGTGAGGGTAGTGAGGCACTGGAACAGGTTGTTCAAAGAAGTGGTAAATGCTCCATCCCTGGCAGTGTTCAAGACAAGTTGGACAGAGCCTTGGGCAACATGGTCTAGCGTGAGGTGTCCCTGTCCATGGCAGGGGGGTTGGAACTTGATGATCTTAAGGTGCTTTCCAACTCCAACCATTCTATGATTCTATACTTATGGTATCAGTGTAAGATATGTGCTCAAAAGCAGCTACAGGTGCTGATAAAGTTGTATTCAAAGAGTAGATAACTATTACTCATTTTCAAAGCAGGAAATGGCATTGGTGGGTGTAGAGACAAGGAAAATTCTAAAACCAGCCACAAAAAAATAGTGGTAAGGGATAGAATAAAAACTTAAGCAAAAAGCCAGTTAAAAAAAAAAAAAAAAAAGTCAAGAAAAATCTTTAAAAAATCCTAGACACTGAAAATGGAACATGATTAAAAAATCATGTTTCTGATTAAAGGATTTTGCAATGCTGTGATTGTATGAAAAAAAAATAAATCAACAATAAACTTGTGTGTAGTTAAAATGACTGATGCTTTCCCAAAGGTGTATTCCACATTTTCTTGTTTAATTGTTTGGTACTAACAGTCAAAGTTCTGGTCTTAATCTACCTCACCATGTCCCACGCACACTTGGTAAACTGGAAAACCCTTTAATAAATTATAGCAACAAAAGTAAATCTCAAGTAATGTTACTCATGGCAGAAAAAAAGACCCAGGGAGAAACCTCGTCACAAGGTTCCCACAATTCCATTATTAGAGTGATATGTTAAATTTTGGGTGAAAGGTGTATCAAGGTCCACCATTTCATCATCCCTCAAGTGCACCGGACAGTCCCTTGCCTGTCTTCATTCTTCAGGGGCTTGCTCTGAGTGCATTCCCACTGCTCCCAGCTGCAACCCTCCTCAGCCCCAACACCTCAAGGGCTCTTACTTGCGCAGGGATCTTTTGCAGAGAGCCTCTGCATCAAGCAAGTTAACACTGAGCTTGCATAAGGTCTCAGATATAAAACCCTGGAACCTTTGACTCCAAAACCCTGATTTTCCTGCAAATGGAGTTGTTACTTCATCCCTCAAATAGTTCTATCACATAACACGTGACTACATATGTGCTGAGTTTACATCTTTCCACTTCTGCTTTAAAAGTCTCGACACAGTTTTACAGTCTAGATATTTAACAATCCCTTAGAAGAACTAGCTAGAGAGGTTATCCATAAAGACTGGGAGAAGATTTGTCTCATTCAACAAGAAAACATTAGGAAGTCAAAAGAGTCCAGTAAGAAGATCCCTGTTAGCACAGAATGAGGTCAGGAATGAGAATAGGAGGTGTGTGCAAAGAAGAAAGCTGCCTGCTCTCATCTGATCTATTAAAATCTTCCACAGCAACGCAAGGAGGCTCTGCCCACTTAAATTACCTTCTCTATACCTGGACTAGGCAAAAAAAGCTTGGCTTAACTATTTGTTACAACTTGCATATCCCAAGTATACTGTAGAAGAATTCTAACATCCCTTGCAATATCCCATATTCCTATAGCACAAATATTATACACTCTGTGTGCTTTGTTTCATAATGTAGATATCCTATTAAGTGGAGACTTTCCCCAGGAGAGTTATGGATGTGGTATAACATGTTGTACCTCTACACTACCATTTTCAAAGAGAAGATTATGAAATATCAAGGGTTTGTTGGGGTTTTTTTTGTGAAATATAGAAAACCTGAAGGAATTCTTGTACTTAATAATTTTACTTTTCCTCAGAAGGAAATGTGAAGCAGTTTGTCATGAACAAGTATTAAACAGGGAACATTTGTCATTTTGCCATGACATCCCACTTATAGCCGGCAGGAAGGTGGGTGGTAGAATGGTTTGGGCAAAGTCAAGCACTGTTTATCAGCCCAGGCAGAAATAATGCTGCCAGTTTTTATCAGTACACTTTGAAGGCACTTTGTTTAATTGTATCTGTAATTTGAATAAGTACAAGTCAGCAGCTGGAGAAATAATGCTTACCTAGCACTGTACGTGCAACTGGAGAGCCATTTAAGCATTCAGAAAAAAACAGGCTGTCACAAGGATCTTTATGCTATTGATGAAAAAAATGGTTTTGCACACGAACACATACTGGCTCTCTCACATTACAGACTAATATAATTAGGTAAACCTAACCACAGAAATCCATAATCCTCCTATTAATAAAGTCATATGAAACAAAATCCTGTAATATAGCACATATTCTGCACTAAACAAATTGGCATCAGCAGCTGCTATGCATAGTGGGTAATCCTGTGATAAAACAAATAGATCTGCTTTGGCCCTACCATAAAAATTAATCAATAATAATATCTGAACTAATGAAAGAGCCACTTATAAAAATCAGTGTTACCCATCAGCTTTTATAAAACATGATTAATTTCAATGCATTAAACTGTATTACTGAGGAGGGAAATCACTAAGCATCTTTCAGCTACCCCTTGTTGATAGTAATAAGAAAAGAATTGTTGTTTCTGAAGCTGCTCCAATCTGCAAAATCTTTTAAAGTCTAATTACTGGGATGAAGGAGGAATATTCAAATCACTCATAAACCTTCCTTTGCATATTACTGCTATTCTTTTCACAGGCACCAGGGAGTCTTTATAAACAGCAGAAACCAAGTCTTTGCTAAAAAAACCAGTTGTACGCAATCTCAAATGCCTTGCATGATGGATGGCAGAATTCACGTGCATTCAGTTTTACATTCACTGCAGTTGGCTCAAATGATTTCCTGGTAAAAGAAAAGGGTAAGATCACTGGTCTAGCACTGTCAAGCCCATGGAGGAAGGATGACAGCAAGCAGTGTTCCACAGTTACCTCAGAATTATTAAAGAAAAAAGTAGATGAGGAATTTTGAAACAATAAAGATTATGGCTTTGTGACTCCTCTTTTCTAACCTGGAAAGGAGACGAGCATAGAAAGAGGGAGAAAGCATGCCTGAGTAAGGAGTTTAAAAAGAAAAAAGGACATGGATAGGGTAGTCAGAAAGCACATGGATTTGAAACTGTTTTTCCCTCTTTGAAACCTAAACAGATCCTTTTATGCTGAGCCTGAGCTGAAGAGACAATGAATCAGTCCTTGCACCTGCAACTGCCAAAGAAAATCTGCCAAATGCTGCATAAGATACCCGCTTCTCCTTTATTTCTAAAATCTGGCTCTCAGTAAATTCCTTCCCTCAAGGCACAGTAGATTATCCAGAAAGGCTGGGGAGAGTGGCTAGAGAGCTGTGATGTTCAGTCACAGCCTCAGGATTCAGAATAGCAGGAGGCTGGGCCAGGACTGAGCCAAGAGGTACCTAGCCAAGCAAAGCTGACTCAGAGAGATCTGGGAAGCAATGTAATTCCACCTGAGACACAAGGATCCACAACACTTCATGCTCTACACTCTTTTGCAGCAAAGATATGCCAAGATCCTTACAGTGACGGCTACATATTTTTATTCCCAATGTAGGCACAGTTAAACACGGCTGGAGAAATTAAATCTGTCAAGAAAGTGTTCCCAGTGACAGAACAGAGGACACCACAGGTGAAATCTTCATCTTGCCGAGACCCCTGAGTTTTGTTGCTATCTTCACCAGACTCATACTTTCAAGGGAAAATTTTCACATTTTCTCTCAGGTATTTATACCTTCCGTCTTAAAAGTTGCAGAACAACAGCAGAACCTAAACTTCATCTCTGAAAATTAATTTACATTAAATCACAAATTAATCTCATAGAAAAATAGGAGTGTCATTATCATTAGCCTCAAGGATCCTAGGAGCTTCCTTAAAGACAAAAGATATTAGGAAACATTATTTTTTCACTATGAACATTGAGACACTTAGAATGCATGTGCAACTTGAAGAAAAAATAAACATATCTTTCCCAGGGAGACTATTATAGAAGTCTACCAGCTAAAAGGGCCAGTCAGGCATTTCTTACCAGGACAGACATATTACCACTGATGTGGACTCAGATGAAAGGTCTTAATGAGTAATCCCTGGCCTCAGGAAGATCTGTTTTCTAAAGGAATTTGCTTTCAGGTAGAGGAGGGTGGTCAGCAGCTATTCAGCTTCTTCTTTGGTCCCCGTCTTAAATTACCACAAAACCACAATGCAGCTGTTCAAGATGGTTCAGAAAGTATCACTGCCCCTGAATTTTCTGATTTGCCTTGTTGAGACTACTAAGAAATTTCCTCTGTAAGACAATTAATATTTAGATCCATCCCCTTTGAATTAAATTGTTAACACAGAAATTAACCTAACTACACCTAAGTAGGTCAAAGAATGATCTGGATTTTTTTTATTATTATTTTTAAGGAGCTATTATTTAAAAAAGCCAATATAACTATGGCTTTACAGCCCTCCTGATGGCAAGAGGAATAATTTAAAAAGTATAATTTTTCCTGTAAAAGGGCATTTGCATAAGTGAAGCACAATCTCCATTGCTTTTAGCTATTTGTATACAACAGAAGGTTGTTTAAAACAAACTGGAATTAATTCTACTGTCATGAGGGAACGTGTCACCCTTTGGAAAACAAAAAATGAAGCGCATGGAGAACATTATTGTAGATAGCCTGGTTTTTGTAGGTTAGATCTTTGTACTGAAGAGAGAGATTACTCTGCAGGGAAGGCTTCTGAAGTTTTCAGTGCTGGCAGGTGCATGATTTTCTCTTTTTATTAAAATATCCAGAAATTTGTGAATCCTGTCCAATACTCAGGGGGTCCTATTTCCAAAGCACCCAAACAACTGTTCTAGTTCAAAATTCATGCATTTGCAGTCAAACTTTCCTCCTCATTGAGTATGTTGTCTTCATCTTCCAATTTAACAGCTTCAGTAACAGATTTTATATTAGCCTTATTTTGGTGGTGAATGTGAAGTTATAACTTTTGCTGTTACAACTCCAGTTAACAGTATGACACCACTATGAATTTTTTCTCATGCTATACATTAACAGCTAAAACTGTAACATAGGAATAGCAATGTAAAAGGTACCACAAAGCAGCAAACAAACAAAATACTGCAGATATATACTGAGTAACACTGGAGGAAATTACCTTGTTCTTACGCACATATCAAATAGATGCCAAATCCTGAACTTATGTAAATCAACTGATATACTTCTAATAACTAACCCTCACTGAAACTTCATGTCTAAACATGCAGGCTGTGGACATCTCTGAGGAAAGCCCACAGCAGGGCAGCTGCAGTACTCTTAGTTGTTCACAGTGGAGTTAATTCTAATCTATACTTTCCTTCAGTCAAATTGTCATGCTAGCAGATGTGCTCATTTCACATGTTTAAGATAGAAGCAGGCCAGAAGCTGTTCAGAATTCGATGACCAGCACTCCTATAAATAAGTCCCATTCTCTAAAAACTGAAGTCCTCAGATATTTTCTCCTTCTGGCCAATACTTATGCAGAGAAAACCAAGAACTGGAGCCTCAACCACTCTATGAATTCTTTACACTTTTCACTTACCTCATCACATCAGTGCCTTTCCCTCAGCAGTAAGCCCCTTCACCTATGTGCTATCCCTCTCTTCTTTATACTGAACACTGATGGGATTGAAGCATCATGAGAAGGAAATATTTTCTTTCATATTCTCTCTCCAGGATCAAACATAAGTGTGAATCTGGGTGAGGAGGCTTGGACTGACTGCTCTTTGTGTTCCCCATATACACATGTAACTTATGGTCTTGCGGAAGGACAGGGTTTTTGTATTGTCTGACCCACAGGATCTATATATGAAAGTATGATAATACTGTATGCATATACGCATTCTTTCTCTTTCTTGACAGACTGTCCTATACATAATTAATTATATTCACTCTAAGATTTTGGTTTAGACCAAGTATTATGAACTTTTCTTATATGGGTCTACAGAACTCAAGCCAAAATACTGATGAAAGTATTGCACAGCAATTAATGTAATACAATGGCTGAGACTATGATTGGTCTCCAATATATCGGGTTTTTTCTGCATTTTAAAGACCACAATCTCAGTTATTTTTATTTTTGATAGCTTCTTACTTGAACAATGTTTAAGACAAAGCGTAGAGTTAAGTATCTTGAAAATAATAGATTTTGTTCTACCAGATATTTTTCTGTTAGTATTTAACACAAAACTAACAGGGCAGGATCACTATGGTACTCATATCATCAGTTTCATAGTGATAATCATATTCTCATTTCAAAACAACAAATCTCTAAGGAAGATCTTGGAGCAGCTGTTGGTGCTGCCTACCAGGAAGACCACCAATAGGAAGAGCAATACAAAATGCAGCCACCATTGCCAGTGGTGATACATGGCAAGCAAAGTTAATTGCTTCTGTAGAATACATAATCAGATGCTGTGCAAGCATATTTGCTTCAAGCCAAAGGTGGTATTTCTCTGCAAATTTCTAGACTGCTATTCATTACTAGAAAAGCAACACTCCTGGTCCCCAAGCCCTTAGTTTGAAATCTAGTATGATAAAATACAGCTATGTAGGTACCTGAGCAATATGTGTAGGTATAGGCATACATATATATCTTTTCAACTTGTTCTGAAGCATCTGCATGGGTTTTTTGTATGCAATGAGACTGAGAGATCAATGTAGAAATGTGTCTGAATTGTTTGAAGAATACACAGTACTTCAATACTACTTTCTTTGAATTGTCACTATTTACTAGGTTACACAAGAGACAAAGTATGTCAAAACTTGCTATGAACCTTTGTATAAAGCTTTTAATATGAGCCTTCATTTGCATAAATTAAGAATGCATAGAAAACACTTACCTGGAATCGATAAAAGGTGCCATCATCTTTTAGTGTTAGAACATGGTCTGAGATTGGAAAGAAATAACCATGTGCTGCCATCAGTGTTCCCAAATGTAGAGCTTCCACTGTTTGAAGAATGAAAGAAAGATAAATTAAAAAAACAACAAACCAAACCCCTTCTTTTCATCAGTTTAGTTTTCTTGTTCAGATTCATCTTATCACCTCCAGATAAACAGTTGATTCTCAGTCAAGGTCCTGACATCATGAAAGTGCAGTCCTTTTCTATGTAATATAAAGATGCAACTAAAAAACGCCCTTTACTCCCCTTCACAAATGGCTATTAGATGTCTCGTATTGCTGCAGATTCACAACTTATACCAGCATTAGCAGATAGCAACAGCAATGTTCACTCACTTGTTCTGAAGCTGAAAACAGCTATCATTTTCACCCTGATGGTGCAGCCTGCTTTTCTTCCTCAGAACAGTTTCAGATTACATAATGTTAAAACAGTTGATCACAATAACATGGTATCGTCCTCATTAGCTTTACCGGAACTGCAGTAAAGAATAGAGATTTCCATAAAAGTTTCTCATTACTGGGAAAATAACAAAGGATCACAGAATGGCTGAGTCTGGAGGTCATCTGATCCAATCCCCATGCTCAAGCAGGGACACCTAGAACCAGGAACATATCTAGACATCTTTTTAATTTCTCCTCTCCGGGCAAACTGTGCCAGTGCCTAGTTACCCACACAGTAACAAAGTGTTCCCTGATACTCAGAGGGAACCTACAATGTTTCAGTTTGTGCCCATTGACAATGGTCCTGTCACTGGGCACCATGGAAAAGAGCCGAGTTCCATCCTCTTGACACTATCCCATCAGGTACCTATACACATAGATGAGCTTCCCCCTAAGCCTTCTCTTCTCCAGACTGAACAGCATCTTTTCTCATAGGAAAGATGCTCCAGACCCTTAATTGACTTCATGGCCCTCTGTTGAACTCTCTCCAGTGCATGCATGTGTCTCTTGTAGTGAGGAGTCCAGAGCTGGATACATAGAGGGTGAATTCAATTAAGTTCAATGAACAAAACCGTAATACATAAGAGTCAGGTCTACATGTGCTTTTCGATTTTAAGTGAATACTGTCCAGTATCAGTCCTCAAAGTCTCTTACTCAGTATTGTCATTATTTAGCTGACAAGAATACAATGTTGCAGGAAAAGAACAGCAGTAGAGTCATGCTCTTGCTGCAATATTTAAGTCCTACTATCTCTTTATCATATTTCTTTACCAACGATGCAACAACTCAAGTATGTATTCTTGAAATAGCTGCACAGCAATTTCTGCTGTAACATTAAAAATTTCCTAGCATAACCTGCTATTAGTCCACATCTACTGACACTTCCTAATTTTCAAATATGAGCCCTGGAAAGAAGCACAAGGGTTTCTGAAATATTCTGAGTTTCAAAGCCACCAGTTACAGGAGCTGATGCTAGAAAGGACAACACTGCTGCAGGATGACATCAGCAGTGAGAAAAGGAAATATCAGTAAAAAGGTTATATTGGACACAAATGGAGTAACAGGAAGGTGGGAAAGGTGAGGAAGAAAAAGACTAAGAGAAGAAAGACAGAAACAGGAAGATCTGCCGAAGAAATGACTGATCTTTGTTGTAAATATGAATACACCATGAATCCAGAAAGTATGCAGAATCAGTAAGGATCAATGTGTGCACTATGGAAAATATATTACAGAGCCATGACATTAACAGACTCTCATTCAGCCTCTAGAAAAGCTTATTTGTTCTTATTGCCTGTAATTTGGCTTTCACCAATGGCAAACAGATGCTGTAATACAGATCTGTCTTGTCCTGCCTGCTTAAAACATCACTGTAGCATCTGACCAGCAGTCGTAGCGTCATGTAGAAAGAAATATGAGTCCTGAGATGTGTGTCCTTGCTAACAGACACAGAAATTGGAATTTGCTTATGCTTCACCCACTATTATTTTGAGAAGGAAACACAGGCTTATTTACTTACCCATACTTCATGAGCATCTCAGAAAATTCCCTCTTTTGCCCTTTTGCTTACCTGAGGCATCCACTGGTATAGGAGATACAGGAGGTAGAGTGGGACATTTTTTAAGTTAACCCAAAGGCAGCAACATGTGAAAGGAATGAGAAAGGAGATCTAGACAGTACTTAACTGAGAGCACATAAGCCTACCAAAGTGATCTCTGTGTTTAGCAAACTGGCTCCTGTCGTTCCAGCAGAACAATTATCTAAGAAAATCCAACTCATCTTCTCCAGCAGCAGCTCTCTGGCCTGCTATAAAAATACCACATTCTTGTTAACAAGCCTCCCAGTTGTAAGTCTACAAGTAATCTCCCTGACAGAGCAAGGTGTTGCTTTGCTCCTTGTGCTTGAGTTACCTGCAAATCCCCATTTGAACTTTATCCTAATTAATGTAAGACTGTATTGTTGTTATCCGTGTATTTCAAGCCCTTATATTCTATTATTCCTTGGATCAGAAATTTTGAGTAAACCTTCTGTAGTGAATTGGTTGCTGAGATTCTGTTCCTTTTGGGTCGATTTGTCTACCTTTTATTAAGCTTTTCTTTGTTCTTCACACTGAAACATATTGCCAATTGCCAATTCCAAAAACTTTGTTTTGTTTTGGGTTTTTTTTGCAGGTATTATACATCTGTGTGAAATGAGAGATAAATAAAGAAAAAAAATGTGCTGTCATTTTTTAGAGAAAGGATTTCTCAAATAAGGGTGATAGGACATACCATGGAGCTCTGGCGCAGTTGAGTGTGCCTTCTCTTCATATTTAGCAGAAACTAAACAGGCTCCATATTTGTTTCATGTTCTTCCTGGATTCTGGACTGTAATATTTTTCAAGATCACAAGGAGCTCACTTTATTCCCCTTTACCCAGCAATTTTTAGACTACATCTGGACTAATATGGGTATAATGTGTCAATTCCAATGTAAGAAATTTGAGTGAGTCCAGTGGAGGTTCACCAAGATGGTTGGGGCTGGAAAATGTGACAGAGAAGCTGGGGGAGCTGGGCTTCCTCCAACAGGAAAAGAAGTGGAGTGCATAGAAGCATCTTTTTGTTTCCTAAAAAGAGATTACTAAATGAGGGAATGAAGGAGCCAAGATCTTTATGTCCTTATGGAGTTTCATAGCAATTGAGAGAAAAAAACCCAACCAACTAACCAAACAAAAAAACACCCCAACGGTAATAAACTAAATCAGTAGTAGTTCTGGCTTCTGCCAAACAGCAGAAGAGGCTTCCCAGAGAAGGCATACAATCTGCATCCTTTGGAGGGCTTCAAGACCTGAATGGATAAAGTCATGTAACCTTAGAGTTGACCCTGCCTTGAGCAAGGCATTGGACTGGATTCATAGAATGGATAGGTTGGAAGAGACATTAAAACTCATCTAGTTGCATCCCCCAAGCCAAAGTCAGGGACACCTTCCACTAGCCCGAGCTGCTCAAAGCCCATCCAAACTGGCCTTGAATACTTCAAGGGATTTGGCATCCACAACTTCTGTGGGCAGCCTGTTCCAATGCCTCAGCGTTCTCACAGTACAGAACTTTTTTTTTTTACATCTAATATAAATCTCTTTCACTTTTAAATCATTTTCCCTTGTCCTATCACTATATGCCCTTGTATAAAGCCCCTCTCCAGTTTTCTTAAGTCCTCTGGAGGTCCCTCTTAACCTGAATTATATTACAAATCTTGGTGGGTTAATCAGAGATGGAACAAGGAGCAGAAATAGAGGATGGCAACAGCTGAATTAGAAATTATTTGGAAGCTCCTGGCAGAGGAGCCTATAATCCTGGCAAGCTTTGTTACAGTAAAAGCAAGAGCTCATATTTCTCTCACTGACCATTGAGTCATATATGCAAGTATACAGTCAATGCTAGTTCTCTATGCAAAAAACTGAAAGACTGACCTGACCTTCTCCAGAAGCCAGCTAAGATTAAGATCTGAATCATTCCAATTAAAAGCCTATATCTCTTCTTCAGTTATGTATGGAGATGAAGGCAGGTTTAACTTTCACTTCTGGCAAATTCAATTCAGCTGGGATAAATCTACATTAGCTCAATGATGAGGTATCTCTCTGTCCTTTTAGCCATTAAGAGTTAATAGGACATATAAGCTTGTCACATCTTCTTTTTTCCATCTGCTTACAGACAATTACTTTTCATTTTTTATGGCTATCAATCCAGTAACGTATTCCAGCATTGCATAAATATAAATGCACAAATATACCCTTTTAATACCAACCTAAGATCCCCTGCTGCTCACACTTGGGAATGTGAGCTTTATTTGAAGAAAAAGACCACTCATAACAAAGACATTCACTTGGAAGTCTAATATTTTCTCCATTGGTATCACCTGACAATGGGGCAACTGCATAACCAAAGCATTATCATTAACCTATAAACGAAATAGAGCTCAAACAGGTGAACAACATCCACAAAATTGTATCTTGAATAATGTCCGCAAAATTGTAACCCTGCCTCACAGCAGACTGGTAGGGGATTAATGCTGCTGCTCTCTGTGCAGCAGCAGTCGGACTTCTGCAGAGAAAGAAAACTCAGATCTCAGGAGGTTTCTAATCTCCAAGCAAGAAGTTGTCCAGTGTATTACAGACACAAAAAAGGCAGCACTTTGATATACACCTCAATTTGCTAAAATCAGACTGAAAAATAAATACTCTAAGAAGCCAATGAAGTAGAACAGAAGGATTTAGGAAACAAAGTCATAAGCCTGAAAAGAAAAATGTAGCCAGCAGCAGACTAGTCCTACATGTCTAAATGCCTAGAAGTTCAATTCAGAGAGCTTCTGCATCCTCTAGCTATTCCTGCATGTGCAGTTAGGGGATTTTCATGTAAAGAAGCACATTTCACACAGAAGAATGGCAAATGGAGATTATGAACATCAAAGACTTCTATGAAATGCATCACTTAAGAGGAAAAAAGAAGCCTGAGAAAATGCTTTTAAGGTTTATAAAGGTTCTCAGATAGAAAGAGTAATGTTTATATGTAGTTAGATGTCATGGTTTAAGCATAGCTGGCAACTAAGAATTGGAAAAAAATATAAGGTAAAACACGTGTGTTGAAATAAGAACAGTTTAATAATTGCAATAAATTAAAATAATAATAATAAAAAAATCAAAGATAACAACAATAATAAAAGAAAAAGGTGAGAGAGGGATAAAACCCAAGAAAGACAAATGATACGCATCACCGACTGACCCATGCCCAGCCTGTCCCCAGGAAGTGTGTATACTGGACATGACATTCCATGGTATGGAATATCCCTTTGGCCAATTCAGATGAGCTGTCCTGTCTCTGCTCCCTCCCAGCTTCTTGCTCCCTTCCTTACTGGCAGAGCATGAGGGACTAAAAAGTCATTGACTTAGAGTAAGCACTACTCAGCAACAATTAAACCATCAGTGTGTTATCAGCGTTGTTCTCTGACTAAAGCAAAAACACAGCACTGTACCAGCTACTAGGAAGAAAATCAACTGTATCCCATCTGAAACCAGGACATCATAATACAAATTAAAAAAATTGGAGGAACATAGACTAAAAGCAAGAAAATATTATTTTAGATTGAAAGTGTACACAGATGCACACAGAAATGTGGTATCTACACAGCTATTATTACCCATCTTCAGCCATTGTGTGTAAGAATATGCAATGTAAGCTACAGTTTCCACTACACTCAGATAGCCTCACCAAGAAGGCATAATTCAAATAGCAGTCAACTGCTACAAAATGAATAAAAACTGCAGCCAGAGACATTACACAAAAATTCCAAGGGAGACAAAGCTCATGGAGGTGCAACTGATAGAACAGAGTAGCCTAGTAGATTTCAGCTTCCTCTGTTCTTGACTGCTGGTGTTTCCTAGCACTGATACTGCTGAAAAATGGAATGTCACATTCAAGAAACAAATTTACCCAAACCACTGTCTCAATTTTTCATATCTAAAAAAGGACAGTATTGCAAGTTATAACAGCTAATGGAAACCTCTTCTAAAGACAGAAATACATCTTTATGAGCCTGTTACATTTCAACAGGATAAGAAATATTTATATATAAACTCAAAATGTTGCTGTGGGTGTAGTTTCTTAACGTGTGTGCTATTGCTGGGCTAAAACCTCAGAAAAAACTTGAAATTCCATGGGGTTCACTCTGCTGTTGAACTTTATTTAGCTGAGTGGGTGAAGCAAACCACACATGTACATGGATTGATTAGCAATCATTTTTGTGAGAAGTAATATTGCCCAGACATCTGCTGTGCAATTTCAAGGAGAGTGATCTTGATGGATTAAATGCCAGCCACTTTTAATATACATTTTTATACAAGAAAGACATTTTCAATGCTTTGGAACAATGCAAACCTGATGAAATCTAAACAATGGAAAATACACCCCGGTTGTTGAGATTTCATATTACTTTCCTTTTAAACATAGTGCAGTTTTCTCCTTACTGCAATAACTATTATATGGATTGATGATAGTTCGTTCATCTTAAATTGCAGGGTATGGTAATATCAGCAGAATAAGTTGTTTCTTGTAATAACATCCACAGGAGGGAATTAAAAAGGATGGATGTTCCTTGTTTTTCTTCAGAATAAACATGTTTTCGTTTGCTTTAAAGAGTATGTTTTCAGTGATTAGCGTTGACTTGACTTTTCCTTACACATTTCAGGGCTTCAGGCGATGTGGTTTCTATATTTACGTTTACTCTGAAGTCCATAAAACACTTTATCGTATCTTACCATCATAGTTACAGTCTCACAACATCTAAAGTTGCTTTCCACAAAAGTGGGTGCTTCCCAATTCTGCTCCACTTTAAAATGGCATTTTTCAGCATCAATGTTCTTTTGTGCAGCCAAGTCCTGGAGAAAGATTTCCTAAAAGGAATGTAGCTTGGGGCATTCTGTGTCCTTAAAATTGCTATATGATGTAAGTGACAGTGAAAAACCCAAACTTGCAAGTTTTTCATATACTTTTTGATACAAAGATGTTGAACAAATGAAAACTTCCCTTTCTACCAAACAACAAAGTGTTAGTTATTGTGCATTATTTGTCTAATCTAAAATCCATCACAATACTGAAGTGCATTGCTAAGCCACACCACTGACTGGAAAAAGAATTAATGAGTCAGAACTTCACAAGCACACATTCATTTTAAGTGTCAAATGCCAAGAGATTATCACTTACTCTCACCTCACTCCTGCTGTCATTTCATTGCCAGTGTGAACACAAGCTGCAATGGATTAACTTTGACTTAAAGTAATAAAATACAACCTGCTTCTCATGCTCACACAAAGTGTAGGAGACTCCCTCTCTGGTCCTGACAGTTGCATTTAAAGAGGGGAAAATAAAACAGCTAGAAAATTTCTTGAACACCCACATCACTGTAAGCCTCCCTCATCTGTCCCATCTGAAGAACTGAACTTGCAAAGGGAGCAGCACTCAGAGTCGTTTCAGGGAGGGCAAAGTCACTGAAGGAAGAAGCACTATTTACCCAAACACAGTTAAAATTAGATTCATGCTTGATTCCAAGATAACCATCACAAACCAAGCTATCTGTCACTACAGCAGCTTACTTAAATAGGTAGGATTTAGCTTGTGCTGCGTGCTAGACAGTGACTGCTGATGCCATCAACAGGCCAGAGGCATCAGCAGGAACATCACTCAGCAGGTAATGGTGAAAACCTATCAGAGATGCGTCATGAATCCTCATCTGCCCAAGGAACAGTAATGCCTACCCTTACAGTCTACAGTCTGACCTGATCCATAACACTGGGTGTCACTTATATAGATTTCCCAAGTGTAGAGACAATGATGTATACCTGAAACATTGACTTCTTTGTTCACAAAAACTTCCAGCAAACTAGGGACACATTACCATTCTTGCCTTATGTGCTCACAGGATGTGAGTGAATTGGAACTCACCTAAGTGACATAACTCTAGAAAGACCCACACAAGATCAACAGAAGTCACATTACTGTGAAAAAATGAATGAAAGGGGAAGCTGACCTACAGTTTCTTGGAAGAAAAAAAAGTAAAAATCAACAAAGCAAAAGACCTTTTTCACTCACAGAAGAAGAAATAAAAGAAAGATTAAAAAAAGAAAAAAAGGAAAAGAAGAAAGAAAATGGTTATCAAATGGGAGAAAAAAAGGAGTTGGTCCTTGAAAGAGAAGTTGCATCTCACTGCTAGGAATACACAAACGCTCCTCTTGAAAACATTTAAACTGTTCTCTGATAAATTCCTTATGTGATTGTTTCCCAATGGATTTCACGTGATTCACACACTAACTGTTGCTACCTCCTACTAAAGCTCAGCTTTCATTCTTTTAATAAAATTGTATCTTGAAAAGGCAGACCCCTGAGACCTCAAAATGTAATGACTTGAGGTGAGCACCATAAATTTTGTTTTGACAAAGATCCTCATCTGAAATATTTGCTGAGTGTGCTTGTTTAGCATACTGGAAATGTGCAGCTACACAGGGTGGAAGAAATCCATTGAAGCTGCAAGCATTGGGTAGGCTTTACAAGGGAAACCAGAACATGGCACAATTTGATCGCTAGGAAACCAGTTCATTAAGCACACGGTGATGAAAAGTTGCTTGAAAGTGTTTAAAATTGCCTTTAGTTTCCCCGTCATGTTTCTCCTCAATTTTTTGAAGTACCTACCAGTATCACATCAGCAATCAGACCCTGCAATGGTGTAATTTAGCTCTGTACCCACCAATCCAAGCCAACATTTATAAAACATTTCTTCTAATTTCACAATTATTACTTTTGAATTTTTCCATTTTCAATTTTGCAGAAATCATAGACATTTTGCTATTTTATTACTGACATCTCTGGTACTTTTAAATTGAAATGATAGAAGGATGAAATCCAGACTTCTTTGAAGTGAGGGTTTCCTGCAACTTTTTAGTTTGAGCTTTGATTCCCACATTTCTTCAGGGCAAAATACAG
The DNA here is from genome assembly GCA_026283785.1 of Coracopsis vasa. NCBI lineage: Eukaryota > Metazoa > Chordata > Aves > Psittaciformes > Psittacidae > Coracopsis > Coracopsis vasa. The sequence continues at coordinate 4,743 of JANHGB010040779.1, read as the reverse complement.
AAAATCAAAACCTGTGTGTCTTGTTTTCCCTAACGACAGTCTGAACTTAATCTTCATGATATTTCCTAACACTTCACTCATTTGCCCCCTCTGGTATGAAATTCTGTGCTAGTGTATAAAGTCGTATGTGCACCCTTTGGAGGAAACCTTCTAAATAAAAATAAAAATTAAAAAAATTACAAGAAAAATCCATTACTGCAGATACCACACTCAAATTATCTTAGGAGAAATCTTGTTCCACAATTTCAAGCATCTCTAAAAGACCCAAAATACTGGACATAAACTACTCAGTAGTAGAATTATTGTGCTATTATTTCAGGTTTTCTTGTACACTGCTTGCCTGTTGCTGCTGTTACACCAGACCTTTCTACTTTCTTCACATGGTTAAGCCTTGGCAGAACCAGGGCATGTCAATAACAGATGTGGTTGATGTACCACTTGGATTTGTGACCAGTAAATAGCAAGAGTGGGCACAGGATTTTTCAGTGCACAAAATATTTGTTCCTGAAGGAACTACCAAAGACAATATTCTTGAACGAAAGGGATGTCAGCTAATGTGGAGTTTCTGAAGTTGGGTGAGGGTAAGCAATAGGTAGCACTAAACTCTTGCTATGATTACTGCCGGTTAAGATGAATCATGACACTTTTTTAGCCTCCATGTGTGTTTGGATATCAGTTGCTACTACATCAACCATTAATTTTGAATCATTGTCATGCATTGCTATCATAATCACAGAACACCCACTTGTGACCAGGCAGTTCAGACAACACAAAGAACATGAAGCAGCAGCAGCTAGAAAAATAACTGCCTTCTTCACTGCAGTCAACACAGTAAAGAAGAATACAATCCTCTTCATAAAAATTTCTATACCTCCATCAAACTGAGAGCATAAAATGCTGAAAATAATGTATTTCTTTCAATGGGAAGAATGCTGTGCTTTTCAAGTCCAGCAGGAGAAAAAAGCTTTATAAGTAAATTGGTGTCATTGAGATCTACATCAGGGAAAAATACCATCAAAGCTCAGGCAATGTAAGAACAAAGAGTATGGAGGTAGATTTCTAGACAATAACACAGGAATGTGATTCCCCACATGATCAGTTGTCTGGGATGCATATATACAAAAATCAAGGTAGTTATTGCAAACAGGATCACTTTTAGAAAGTTCTCTTCATCCATTATTTATAATTAATTTCTTTGAGTGGCAAGTAAATTAGATTTCAGTGTTCACATCAAAATGAAGGATGAAAGAGTAAACTTTTCAGATGTTGCAAAACTCCATTTTATGCCATCACATGTTCCTATTGCCATAACCGCCCCTTACCCCAGTGCTCATTTCTCCCCATTGCACAGGATTTACACAGGTAATTGTAGAGTACTGCCAGTTCAGCCAGATAAATTTTGTTATTAAAAATAGAGAAACACTAACTAGCAAAAACAGCTCAATGAAAACCTTTTCATAAGTGTTTTTTTTCTTTTTTCTTCCACAAAAAGAGAAGAGGTCTCAGTGAATGATCTATTTCTTCACTTGTGGCAGAATCTAATCTGAAGAATTTGAAGGAAGAGATAGCACTGATGACAACAGCTGCAGTAAAAACCATCAAAGGCTTTAAAATAAATTGATAAAATGGACAAAAGCATCTAGCTGGATCAACATAATGGTCACTCTCTGTTTTAAGGCAAGTCAAATATAAAATTTCTGAACTGCTACCGCTAGTGTGGAGTTTATAATTCAAAACACCTTCAGTACTAAAGGAAAAAAAAGTAGGAAAATGTGTCCTTGGGTTTTAGAAAGACATCCAGGGGAAATCTGGGGGAAAAAAGATCAATACAACAGATGTCCATACAGTCAACGTGATAGGAACTATGATAAAGGATAGAATGAATGAAAATTAAAATAAATGCAACAGAAAAACAAGACTCAGCACTATCTTTGTTGTTGAATGCAATGTCTCACAACTCTGTGCATATTCCTATGTGTAATTAGTGAACGTATAACGTCATGAAAATCTATTTAATGTATTATCTTGGATTTTCAGGGGGCTCTTGGCATGATTCCCCTAAATATTTTCAAAGTAACTAAGCAGATCTGGGATAGAAAGTCATGGACAAAGCAACAGGCAGAAACGGGAATAAAGGTAAGGCACAGGAGCTCTGTTATCACACTGAAGGGGGTTAACCACTGTAGCTGTGTTTAGCAGATCCTGAGCTGTTCAGTATTATCTTAAATTATCTACAGAAGGGTGTGACTGATGATATAACAAAATTTGCTGAAAGTATATCATTTCTAGGTAAGTAGAAAGTGAGCTGAGAGGAGATGTAGAAGGACTTCAGGGTACTGACGCACTAGATTATATAACAGCAGATTGAATTAAATTTTGATAAATGTTAAATATTTCAAATATGGACCCTCCCTCCCCATCTTCTCATGCCCAGTAAGTGGCTGTAAGTCAGCTGCTGCTGCTTCTCAAGAAAAACAAGAGTCACTACATGACTCTGTGAAACTGCCTGCTCAAATCTCAAACAGAACATAGTTATGAGGAAAAAAATACAAAAGAAACCAGAAGACACTGATAGTATGCAGCTTAGCATGTCCACATCATAAATTCCAAGCAGAGTTCTGGTCATTTCACCTCAAACAATATATTAAAAAAACAAAACAAAACAAAAAACTCCAAAACCAACAACACAGGAAGAAGGATAATGATTATGAGAGACCTATGAAGGCTTTCATATAACAAGAAATATCACAAATCAGAAAGCAGACAATGGAGGACAGACATTATAGCAGCCTGTAAAACCATGGATAACCAAAGAAAGTGAATGAATGAGGAATAGTAATTTGCTTTTCAGAACCCAAGAACTTAGAGTCAACCAATGTGATTATCAGGCAGATCCTTCAAAATAAAAAAGCACATCCATAATACTTGATCAACCTGTGTTACATATTGTCATGGGGTGTTGCAAAAGCAATGAAAGAAAGGTCATTCAGGAGCTATTAAACAAGAAACTGGAAACACCTGCAGGTCAGGGGATTCCCTAAAGTTCAGACTGTCAGGATCTGGACAGGCAAAGCAACAGACCACTACAACACCTTTCTTTCTTTTCTCCTGTAGTGCAAGTCTCTTCCTGAGCATTTGTGACTGACCACTGCCAGAAACAACTCATGGTTCAGATGGTCTGACTGCAGCTCTGTCTTATGCTCCTACTGATGTTGCTGTACAAAATGAACTTAATTTCTAGTATTTTGGAGTATGCATTGGATATATACTAATTTGCATTGCTGCCTATGTTTTTTTGTTGCTGTACAGATTTCTGACTTGCTAATTAAAAACAAACCAAACCAATCCTTAACCACTATTTTGCCCCTGGTGTGCACAGTCTTTTTTAATACTGAAATTTGAAAATGCAACATATTTATTTGTTAATTCCTGTTCCTGGAAATAGTTTTGGCATGTCAGAATACCTTATAAATGTACCATGCAGAAATTTAAATACATCTTTTATTTTTTAATTTACTTTTAGTCAGCCATCATATCTATAGTAAAAGTTACTGTGGATAGTTGAATTACTTCTGATCTACTTCTCACACGCATAATTTTTTGGCTGCTTCAGACAATTCACAGCATATGTTTGCAAAAGTTCATTAACATGAACTTTAAACACCTGGGAATTTTCAGTTGAAACTGTCTAGATAGCTGTATACACCTTTAATTCTATTATGCAACTACAGTGGTGGTCACTATTACCAAAAATCCACTCCAGGTTTAGCTGTGAAACTGTAAATCCCCATTCCTAACTTCTTCAAATCAGCCTACATGAAAATATCAAGGTAGGTTCCAAATATATGTAGCCTCCTCAAGAATTAAAAGTTTTCACTTATGTTATAAAGAAAAAAAAACAAAACCCAAAGCATTTTTATTTCTCTGAAAGACCTTAACCAAAACTTTTAAACTTTATTTATCCCACAGTCATTATGATATAGTAGTTGCTTATGATAACTTTATTTCATGCTAGTGGTTATATTTGAAGATGTAAATAATTCCACAATTTCAAGATACAAATATTCCACATTTATAATTCTTTGTAACCTTTCTAATAGCTTAAAAGCTATTAAAATGTTAAGTTTTCCTGTTCATATAAGATATTACCTTAAAGTATACAGTAATTAAGACACAAACTTTCAAGGTTAATTGTAAATTACTTGTTATAATTTCTGCATGCTTAACTGAGGTGAATGGAGGCTTTTTATGGTCTGGATTTTTTTTTTGTTATTGTTAATTTAAGCCTCAGCTTTACTGAGAACAATAATTTTTTTAGCACCTATAAGAATTAGCTTCTATTGTCACCAGATATTTTATACTTTGTGCATCCAAGTGTTCCAAAGCCAAGTGAGGCCTTGCAGGTAACAAAATCCTATTAGAGACGGCTCCTATCACCCACCCCATCACACAAACAGTGAAAATCCTGAAACTTTGTGTAATTTGATTAAGTGATGGAATGCAACTACTGAAATCAGAAGGAGAAATATTATCATAGAATTGTAGAATAGTTAGGGTTGGAAAGGACCTTAAGATCATCAAGTTCCAACCCCCCTGCCATGTGCAGGGACACCTCACACCAAATCATGCTGCCCAAGGCTCTGTCCAACCCGGCCTTGAACACTGTCAGGGATGAGGCATTCACAACTTCCCTGGGCAACCCATTCCAGTGCCTCACCACCCTCACAGTAAAGAACTTCTTCC
>JANHGB010040777.1:39673-64703 GCA_026283785.1 Coracopsis vasa | reverse complement strand
CCAGATTTGTTTACCTGTTACTGGGGAGATCAGAAGCTGTGTGTACTGTTAATATACAGGTAAAGTTAGCATATACAGGTGAAATGTTTTCACAAACTATGAGCAGAATAGTTAGGTGCCAAGGCACAGGAGCTGAGAATGGTTGAATTTGAACGTTGTTATTGTTGTTCTTTTTGTTAGATCAAAAAAGACTACTTATAAAATACACCTGCATTCAAAAATAATACTATGAAAGGTGGTTATGCTTTTGGCATCATTTAATTGAAGCTGCTGTTCACAGTAGCTGATATATTGCGTGGGAATCAAGTTATTAAAAGTAAGAGGAAGGACTTACCATTCAAGCAGAAATAAAACGCTTGAGGCTATGCAAGCATCGGTAACTCACCAGTCCTGAATTTGAGTCTCCCACACGTTAGGAGGAACAGCTGAGTGACAATGTAATGATATAGATTTGTGTGACTATTTTCAATACGCAAGATGCCCTTTCTATTTGGTTTACCTTTTTCTGCTGAACAATGCTTTTAAACATAGCTTTAAGCTAGTTGATTAAAGATATTTTTCCTTGGTAAGTTTTCTGTCTCTTGCTGTTTATGATGTCTGCTCTGGAAGACAAGCTTGTGGCATGATGATATCATGGAGTTTATAACATGGAAGAAACCAATTACACTGGAAGTCCAGTAATGGTCATAGCCAACTTTTCTTCAATCTGTAGGTTTGTGTGTAAACTTGTGCTTACTTGAGGGGGAAACTGAAAAATACTCGGTACCAGACTTAAGGTCATTCAGTCCTTTCTTCATTTCTTACACAAAGAGATTTGGGGTGAACATGATCTGTGGTAATACCAATTCTATTTTACAGGCTGAGGCTTAATGGATTTGTTTTTCTGCTGTTATGGCCAGGAGTGCAGTGTCAGCATTAAATTCATTTTTCTTTCTGCCCTTTTTTTTTCTTAACTATTTTTCGGCTACATTTAATTTTTAAGCTTAAAGTAATTGAAAACCAGAACAACAAACCAACATGCCAACACCATTACTAGAAGGAAGACAAGTTTCTCTATTGTTCTGCTGTATTCTTTGTGTAATGTGTTCCTTTGTTTCCTTTCTGGAAGTAGAAGTGGTTTTGTGTTTGAACAACCCAGACAAAGTATATAACTGGGACTTGGAAAATGTGGCAGTAAATGTTGCAGCTCTGCCCAGGGTGGACAATCCTGGGCATTACCGCAGTCAGCCCTGAAAAAACCACTAGGTTTGAGCTGATAATGCTTTTCAGAAAGTGTCTTGAGGGAGGTTTGATGCATCTGTTCTTTAATGAAGGTGACCTTTACATCCTGCTAAAATTCACAAATGTTATGTTTTTGTTGATGCTTCTGTATTTGCATCAAGCTCTAAAAGAAGTTTCACAACTGTTGTGAAAACTCTAAAGCATTTGCTGGTTGTCAGCTGCTGCATATTGTAGGGATAAGAACTTCTGTTAAATCTCAGATGCTTTTTGTTTGATGCTAAAAGTAGCAACCCTAATAACCTGTGGTTTTAGTTTGGCCTTGCTATTTTAAGTTCACATTCAAAAGAAATATGAGTACATGCAATAACAGCAGACTTCATGAAAACAAATAAATGTCTTTTACTTGGCACCTGCTTCCTCACTCTCAAAGTGAAACTTGGAGTTGCTGGTCTTGTTCTAATGACGAATCAGGTTACAGGCTTATCAGAGTACACCAAAATGTTGTTCAAAACAAGCAGTTCAGCTTTCCAGAGGTGACCAAGTGTCTTTGTTAGCTATGGTTAGGATGATTTCACAATTTATGGGCTATGCACTGTGGTTGTTTTTAATTTAATGGCTCACCTAAGTGGCCAAGCAAAGGCATATCACTCTAGACTGGCAACAATTTACCTGTGGTGAATCTGGCAAGACCTAGAGTTCTTACACTTCGAATATAGTTACCAATATACAAAACCTTACTGGTTAAGCAAATGCTCTTCTACCAAGCTCCAAAGCATGGTCTTAAAGAAATGTGGTTTCATGCTTGGAACAGAAGTCTGGGAGTTGGACAAGCTGGATTCTGTTTGCAGATATGCCACAGCCTCGTTCCATGCCTTTAGCTAAATAGCTTGAGATCTGGATTTGAGAGATGCACTGGGAGTTCAGGCAGCATCCCCTCACTCTTGGAGTTTGTCTTATTTTAAAATAAGCTTGAAAGCTGCCACTTTCACAGAGTCAGAGTTTTGAACTGTAACTTTTTGCTACTATTTTAGGATTTCAGTGCCAAGCCACAGCACACCCAATTTACATAGAGCTATAAATAATACATGTATTTTTTTCATCCTTTCACAGAAAGCGTGACTATGAAGGGTTTCTGTGTTCTCTGCTGTTGCCTGCGGAATCTCGAACCTCTGCTTTTGCCTTGAGAGCCTTCAATGTGGAACTGGCCCAGGCAGGTATTAAAATACATTTGTGAACTCTGGAAGTGTAAAATAACAGTTTCAATAGTGCAATACAAACCTCTAATTTTGAAAAGTAGCCAGTCTCCCACAGTTTATTTTGCTTATGTACATAGTTTTGCTGACTTTCCTCTTCATTGTGCATTTTAAAATTGAATGATAGCAAACAGGCTGTGGTCCTTGATGCTGTTACATGATTGCATCTATGTCCTGGCTTCAAGTGCAGCAACTGAATCAATTAAGTGCAGCTAAACCCTGTCTGTTGAAGGTCTGTAAAAAAAGTTGGATGATATAATCAGTTGGCAAAAGCTAGGTGATGCAAAGGCTGTGGGGAGGGATGTTTGTCATTAGGGAGTTGTGGGAGGGTGGTGGCTGCAGTCTTTCCCCTTTGCTAGGTGGCCAGAAACTGCCAGTGCAACCAGGAAAGTTGGTAATGCTTGCCAGAAAGGAGTGGTCCAAGAAATGTGCTGAACAAACAAAACCCCTGAACAACTTCTGCAGGCTGTGCTGGCAACCATTCGCGCTGCCCGCCCTCACTGCTTTTATCACTGCTTTTCCTTCTGGGAAGACAGCTAAGGTGAGGGTCACACAGGACTTAATCTCCATGGGTTCCAAAGTCAGGTGGAGTGAAGACTTTTTTGTATGCTTTATGAGGAAAACATAAGGCCACAAGCATCATCAGAGGTCTGGAGCATATCTCTTATAAGAAGAGACTGTGGGAGCCAGGCCTGTTTAGAGAAGACTGAGAGGGGATCTCATTAATGCATATAAATATCTCAAAGGTGGGTGCCAAAAAGATGGTGCCAGACTCCTCTCAGTGGTGCCCAGCGACAGGATGAGGAGCAATGGCTGTAAACTAAGACACAAAAGGTTTTGCCTCAGCATGAGGAAGAACTTCTTTACGTTGAGGGTTGCAGAGCACTGGAACAGGCTACCCAGGGAGGTTGTGGAGTCTCCCTCTCTGGAGGCATTCAGAACCGTCCTGGAAGCATTCCTGTGTAACCTGCTCTGGGTAACCCTGCCTTGGCAGGGAATTGGACTGGGTGATCTCCAGAAGTCCCTTCCAGCCCTAATGATTCTGTGATTCTGTGGATAACTGTGAATTCAGAACTGAGCACTTTCCCTACTGAGTTCGGCTATGTCCTGTGTCTGTCTTTTTGTGTAAATAGACCAAGTGCCTTAAAGACACTGAATTTCACTCCAGATGTATCCTTTCCAGATCAAAGACTCCGTAACTCAGAAGACTACAGGTCTGATGCGAATGCAGTTCTGGAGGGATGCTGTGGAAGGCATATACTGTGATAACCCGCCACATCAGCCGATTGCTACAGAACTGTGGAGGGTAAAATACACCTTTATTGCCCTATAGTTCACTTAACTAAAATATTACTGCGGAAAATGATGACATCATTTTGTGTGTGCTCTGTTGTATAGTTAATAGCATTATTTTATCTAAAACAGATAGTGTAAATTATTCTTGTGTCTATGTTCGATATTATAAGTTGCTGACAGCCAAAGAGCAGAGTTGAAGAAGAAGGATATTTAGGACCTAATTGGAGGATCAGACTTCTGTGAACCATCTGCTTTTTTCTCTTCTGTTTAGATGAAGGACAGGGTAAATTGTGGTAAGCTATAAACTGATACAAAGTGAAGTGCATAAGTATACTGTCCTGAGCCAATGCTAGTCCTGCCTGAAGAGATTAAGCTATACAAAAGACAGGAGTCTAAGTGCAGAGGCTGCCTGAAGAGATTAAGCTGTACAAAAAGAAAGGAGGCTAAGCACAGAGATTGGAGTAGCAAGTAGGGTATGAGCAAAAGCTCAAGACCTTCATACGCACTTACTGGGTAGTAGGGAAAATCTTAATACAGTCTTCTCCCATCAAGAGTTGCTTGATGACTTCTATTTGTGTATTATGTTTTGCACAGATCCTTTTGTATGCATTGTGTGGCAGAGAATGTACTTGTGAACTTAACAATGCATTGAGTAACAGGGAATGTACTTGTGAACTGAAGAGTTTATTTTTACCAAGATGCCCGGGTTTTGCAGGCACTAGAAGAAGTTCATAAAGTACACTTGCAGATCTGTTCCTCTGCTGCTCATGACCAAAGAAAGAGAGGCTTTCTTCCAAAATTTTTGTTTCTAGTTAGTACCATCATTGGTAAGTTTGATGGACGATTGAAGGTCTGATGGCAATGTAAGTGGATTTTCCCTTGATGCTGATACAGAACCACAAAATAATGTAGTTGATTGGGCTCTCGTCATCTAAGTAAACTTGTCACTCAAAGGTAACATCAAACTTAGATCAGGTTGTCAGGGTCACATTGAGTTAAGTTTTTAATTTCCTCATGGATGGAAATTCCATACATTGCTAACTTGTCATCTTAGGGCCCTGCAAGTCTTAGAACCTTCAAAATGAGCAGGTATCATAAGGCCTCTATAAGACCAGAATTTGCATTTAAACTAAAGATCTCTGAGCTCCTGAACAGGAAAAGCTGCTCTTTGTCTAGATCTCAATAGCTGAGTACAGTTAACATAAATCTTAAAGGTAGGTTTATGGGCCTGCTGAAAAACAGGCAGTGAAATGTCTAGTCTTCACCCAAGTGTTCGTCTGCATTGTTTCTGTTAAAATCCTGTGAAAAGCAGGACACTTACTGTAATGCTGGATTAGAACAACGCAGTTCCTGTGGGATTAGAGCATTTCACATCCACTCTGCTGTACCTCTGAGACCACAAAAATGAGGCCTTTTCAAATTCTCTTTCAATGATTTTGGCAATGTTGGAAACTGTGGCCTCTCCCTGACTCTTCCGCCTTCAAATGTGAAATAAAGCATAAGTGAGCATTTGTTCCTGTCTGTCAACACACACGTTTAGATTAAATTGGGATTTAAACAAGACACACTTTGTTTGACTAAGAGAAAACATCAGTAAAGCCAAGAAGTAAAATAAAACACCTGTTACAGTCACTTTTAGGAGGATCAGAACCATTCATAGGTGTCCCCAGCTCATACAGTTAGAATGAAGACTCGCAAATGTTGTGAATGTTTTTATGGGATTATGGGAGTTGAAGATGCACCTAGGGTGATATTTTAATGCAGGCATTAAAATGCAGATTTGGTCATTTGGCATGTCAATCTTTCTGTGCCTTTGCTTTTTATTTCCTTCTTTCTATCTCTCTTCCAGCATATGGCAAGCTTCCCAGGAAAAAGACTGTTTTATCCCAAAATGCTTTTGTCTTCTTTCCAAGGAGGAACTTGCTTTACTGTAGCTTAATTTAGTTTTATTTCTGAAGATATCTTCTCATGTAGTTGTCTGAGTGGGTTAGGTACAAGTTAGTTTTGGGTATAATTGTATATGTTCTTTGGACCAGTTTTAATTTCAGGCTGCTTGTGTGCGTATCCATGTGGGGGGGTTTGTTTTAATGCCCAAACAGTCTCTGAGCAGAGGCCTTGCAATGGCCAACCTCCCTCCCAGTTTAATTGATGAGCATGATGTCATATGGTGTGGAATATACCTTTAGTCAGTCAGGATCAGCTGTCCCAACCGTGTTGTCTCCCACATCCTTGTGCACCCCCAGCCTGCTCGCTGGTGGGGTGGTGTGAGCAGCCCAAAAGGCCTTGAAGCTGCATAAGCAGTGCTCAGCAGTAACAAAAACATCAGTGTGTTGTCAACACCATTTTCAGCACAAATCCAGAACATTGCCCTATATAAGCTACTATGAAGAAATCTAATTCTATCCCAGCCAAAACCAGTACAACATTTAGATAGGAACCATTCATATATTGAGGTATCAGTTGCAGCCCTTTCCAACAGCTGACTGCCAGTCATACTCCTTTCTCACAAAACAGAAAATTGATTTTGAAGTGGAAGAAAGAATTGGCCTATCTCTGGGAAGATTTCACTTCACATATGATTTCCCTAAGGGAAGACCAGTATAAGACAATCCAAACAGAACTGGTTGTGAAAGGAGATACTGGAAAATAATTCAGAAAGTGTTTCTAGGAGCTCTGGTAGCTTTGAATGCTGCAGAGTGCTGGACTGAAGTAACAATCCAACCTGAGCTGGTGACCTTTGCACTCAAGATGTGATTTTATTTCTACATTTCAGCAAATACCCCAGGAATGACCTGTTTGAAGAGCGTGGCTTCCCAAATGTTCCAGTGTTATTGCAGTTCTTAGAAAGATTTGGAAAGGCACCTGAGCTCACAAGTATTGCAAAGCTGTTAATAGAATTTAGCACGTCTTTTGCACAGCAGATTTTACGTACACTGTTTTCATACTGTTGAGTTTGTGTGAGGATAATTTTGAATTTCCAGAATAAATACTGATTTATCACGTTAAATATGTTCCTGAAGTTTTGTATATACCAGAATACTCACATTCAGATTCCAAGAGTTTTATGCACTAGTAAAGTATATAAATAGTCTTTAATACTATTTCTAGGATTATTAATAGTTCATCTCTCAATGACTTTAATATAAACTTATGTGACAGCTGTATGATAGTTGTTCTTACTTATCTGTCCATTTTTAACATACTAAGAATGAGGCCTAATTCTCCATTTCTGTGGAAGAAGCCAATTTCTGAAACTTGAAAAATGAGGACCAGTGTGTTTGAATGAAGGTGACTCAAAATAGATATAATGTACAAATTGGGAAATTTAGGAGAACTCAGTTTGGTGCTTTAAATCTTGACCTGTGACTGTTCCAAGGCTTTAATTTACAAAATAATACTTAAGATGAACAAGTGGGAAGCACAACTGATGTTTGTAGTGGTAACTTAGAATTTGCCTTTTCACATACCAAGTGCTTCCTCAAGCAGATTTTCTGGAATCAACAAGAAGATCTGTTCTTGATAAACCTTGAAAAAATATTTACACATATAACGGGTGTAAAGAAGAAGTTGAAAGTGAGCTATAAAGGCTGAGATTGTGAGAAACCTGCTCCATAAGTTTTGTTTATGAATACTGTATGTGTGATTGCAGCCTTTCTGACAATGTGGTCTGCAAAATTCGGCCTGTGTGAGTAAGAGGATCGAAGGTAAATTTCATAGAATGAAGTGGTATGGAAAGAAAGTCAAATACAACATAAGAGCTAAAAGAAGAGTGTGGAAATGTGAGATGCTGTGGGATAGTTTTTTTAATAAGCCCATAATATTGAATATTATATGACTTGATTGAATGCTGTCTTTACAGTTGAGATTGGTATGTTGTACTAATGTTTTCTTGAAAATTTACAAGGGAAGTCTTTTTATTGCTTGTCTCTCAAGGAAGGTGTGTTCTCTTTGGAAAGTGAACATAGTTATCTGCAAATATTTTGTGCAAATGTATGACTCCATAAAAGAATAAATGACTTTAAAAAACCATTTTAAAACAGATGCTCCCACTGAACTGGCTTGATGTCCAACATTGTGTTTTTTGTGTGCAACAGCTTATAACAAAGCCAGTTGAAAATTTTTGTATCTGAAGAAGATTCTAATTTTCCACTTTGATCTAACCCAGTAAATACAATCCTGGTAAGAAAAGGCTTCTATAAAATATATTTCAGCCTTCATTCAGAATGCAGTGGTATCATCACTTTGTGTACATTAATACGGATGTTTTATTGATAATTTTCAGGCTGTCAAGAGGCATAACTTGACTAAAATGTGGTTTATGAAGATCATTGATGAAAGAGTAAGTATTTACCATTCAAAGTGTGATTCTGGTTTTAGTCATAGTAGGGGTTTTCCCCTCTTATTTTTGTTTGTTTGTGTGTAAAACAAAAGCTTAAATAATTACTCTTTTCTAGACAGTAGTGTTTCTCTTTAAGAATGGTACTGCTGTATTTCCTTTTCGACACTCCAGCTCATAATTTCTGTTTTTTTCTGACCAAAATGGCTAATAGAATCCTTTGTTTATTTTTGCTTTAAAATAGATGTAATTTTTGAGTCCACATTTTCTTGTCCTCTGCTCTGGTAGTATCTGTGCTCATGTTTTCTGTTCGCTGGTCTCTGTTCCTGATTTGAAATGGTTACCCCTAGAAGTAATCCGTTGGGAATTATATACCTTTCTGCATGTAAGTGAGGGGAGTTCCACCCTATAGGATTAAGTAGTAAGGTCTCCACACACAACTGTTATGAATTTTGGAAAACTGCACTGCATTGGCATCACCTTACTCTTCCTCACCTCTTTTCTCACCATGTCAATATTGTCCCTGAGTAGCCTTCTGTAGTGGTGAGCCATGGGTGTAAAACCTCAAAAATTAAATGACCTGTCTGCACCTTTCTGCCACACATTGCTGCTTCTCCTTAGCATGGCTGTGGAAATTTTTCTAAGCAATGCTGTAAATTAGAGCATTCCAATCACATTCATTTTAAAATGTCCACCCTTTTAATGGGAAAGAAACTAAGAGGAACAGTTTCACTGGTACAGTGGTGCTTGCAAGGGCAAGAATGAATAGCTGAGGGCAGGGATTTCTTAAGCTAGCTTTGCTGCTAAAGTTAGTGTCTCATGAAGATATACCTTGAGACTACTGATGGTCAGTTACTTGTGGAGTGTCCTTCCTATTTCAGAGGGGTTTTTTAATTGTAAGACTGGTGCGATTTAACAACAAAAGCCACTAGGGCAGGAAAAATGATGGAGGATGTTATGTTTTGGGGTGTATTTGCATATGATTTTGAAAAGTGTGTGTATTCTATGATTTATTTTAGTGCATGTTTTAAAAAGTGCATCCCTATTTATCTAAATTTCTTTGTGCTTCTCATGAAAATTAAGTATTAAAATTAGGAACCCCATAGTGTAAGAATATCATATGATGCTTTCTTCTGATGCTGTCCTTTTTTATGAGGAATTCTGATTTCTTCTTATTGCAAAAAGTTACATTTGTTCTAGTAACCAGACTTGGCTGCAGTTGCATGTGGTTACTAGTTATTTGGTTATGTTAGACTTGCTATAACTACTTCTGTCTGTGTTTATGCTCTCTTTCTGTCTCCTAATTTTGTCCTTTTGTTTTTCTAATAGTGAATTAGGCTGATACGACTGTATTAATAAACTTGTGCAAACAGCAGTTCTGTTTACATTTCACTGAAGTTCTGTATTACAGAATGTAATATTAACAAATATAATAATGTAATAACAATATGTAATATTGTTCATATTATAGGAGAAGAATTTGGATGACAGGGCGTATCGTAACATCCAGGAGCTTGAAAAGTATGCTGAGAACACTCAGAGTGCTCTCTTGTACCTCACCTTGGAAATACTGGGTAGGCATTTTCCCCTTCTAAATTTTGTTGGTGACTCTGAGTGCAGGTACAGTATTTGCTGGTGTTTATAAAAAGCCCACTCCTTTTCCACTGGAGTTTTAATTTCAGCAGAAGTTGTCTTGGATGATACTTCAATTATCTTTTGAATGCTCAACCATAAATCTGGAATTGTACCATACCTGTCCTAGAACTCTGTACTTTCCTTAGGAGCTGTATGGTGGAAAGTTCATTGAAGTGCAACTTCCTACTGCTGTGTTGTTTGTTGCTTTGTTTTGTCTTTTCTTTCTCCTTGTGGTAAATTCAGCTCTACACCATATTTTCTGATTGTCCCACTTGTCAGAACACTAAGTGCTGTAGTTTATTCTGCAGCTTTTCTTCTGTACTGCAGTGATACACACTGGTTATCTCGAAACAGTTGACTTCCCAACTTTCCTTGCTTATGATGTACATTTGGGTCCGAATCCTCTCCTCTTCCTGAAAGTAGGTTAACTCTCAATGATTGAATAGCTAGGAAAAGTGCAACAAAGATGATAGGACGCTTGTGGTTAAGAGCTAGTATCTGTGTCATGTCTAATAGAAGAGTCACAGAATGGGAAAGAACTTTCATTTGCAGTGGAGAAAAGGATATTCTTGTAGGTGTCTGTTGCATTGTGCATTCTCTGTATGACTTCCGATGTAAAAGAAGGGTGAGAATTATTATTATTTAGTAGTATTTAGTACTGTAGTAGCAGTATGTTCCTCTTCCTTACCACACTAGTCTGATGGAAGGCCAATGCTGCGGTTAAAACAGCTTAAAAATAAAAAAAGACAATTACAAAGAGAGATATGGTGAGCACATTCTTCTTTGGAAGAAATGAGGAACCTCTCTCTTAACATCTGATGTTCACTTCCTCAGTATGAAATCAGTTAAATGTTGCAAGTGTCTTTCGGAACATCTGACAGAGAAATGTTACTTTTCTATTGCTTTGGTGATCAGATTCAATTTGCCATGCTACTGCCTCATTGCCCATGACAGCACAAGGGAGGCAGCAGAAATACAGGTTTGGGGCAGGGGGCATAGCCGTAGGACCATTCTCTTGGGCTTCAGTATACTGCTGAATTGGCTGCAGCTAATCATGAAACCATGCTGTAAGCATTAATGCTTGTCAGGAATCTTACACTTGAATTATTCTTCTGGCAGGAAAAAACAGTTCTTGGAATACTGTTACTCTGGGAAAGGACATGACAATGAACATATGTATGTGTACTGATGTATTGTATCTGAATAGGTGCTACCCTGCTAACTATACCCTTTGCAGAAACTGCAACAAGCTAAGAGATACCTTGTTCCTGAATGTGGAACTCAGTGAATTTTCCTGCTGCTTTGCAACTCTGAGATGAGATCTCAAGGCAGTTTATGAACATAGACAGTTTTAGCATGGACCAATGTGCTTAGCTTTCCTTAAATGTGACTGTGATACACATCAGGAAAGACTATACCCCTCAAAAGTCCTGACAGTATGTTTCTAAACATATTTCTGCAATTTCAGGTGTGAGGGATGTCCATGCTGACCACGCAGCCAGTCACATTGGGAAAGCGCAAGGCATAGTTACCTGTTTAAGAGCAACTCCGTATCACTGTACAAGACAAAAGGTCTTTCTTCCCATGGACGTTTGTATGTTGGTAAGAGAAGCAAGTTGTCTGGAATTGCACAGGATAGTGTTTCTAACTGTGTCTCTCAGTGCTAGATAGGAGATCATAGATTATTAGGCCAGAAACAAAACGTGTAGAAAATTAATGTGTAGAAATGCACATATGGGATGGTGCCTTTTTTTTTCTGTTGTTGTTGCTTTGCTTTATTTTGGATTTTTTATCTTTTTTCTTTTCCTGTCCCCATGAAGGAAGCACTGTGAGAAATCTTACTTCTGAAACACATCCTTGGGTTTCTCTTTGCTATCTTTTCATAAATGTGCTGATGGATTTGGGTGGTTTTGGGGGCTTGTTTTGGGTTTTTTTGTTACATATTTGAGAGCTTGAAGCATACATTCCATATATTGCTGTATGAGATGGTGTAGTCCTGCAAATTCTGCAGTTCAAACTGTATACTGAATTTGCAGTTCGAACTGTATACTTAATTTGCATTGGAATTTAGCAGATCTTGCAATTTGGGTAAAATGGGATTAAAGATTAAAATGTTTAATTAATATTCTCTAGCTAGATCTGTAGGTATCTTAGCTGTTACTTCTTCATCTCCAGTCTGTAAACATTAATGCTGTTCTTTTTATTTTTAACCAAAATTTATATAATTATGGTGATGCTTAAGGCTGCTTAAGGCAGTTGTGTTAGTATTTTCTGACTATCTTTTCAATACAATTGAAAGTTTTAATTTGAAGTTTAGTAGTTTAGGCCACTGAAAAAACAGATACTAATACAGGTCAGGGTTATAAGGTTGCAGTAAGGAGCTGCACCCTGCTTTCAGCCCTTCTGGAGCTGGATGGTATGGAAGGCCTTCCAAGTATTTAGCTTTTCAAACATAGCCTGCAAATTCACAGTCATTGCTTGCCATGGAAGGTGTTTTACAGTGAAACTGTAAAAACAGCTTGCATCCCTTCTGTGCAGACTGAGCATCCTGTAAGCGTTTCAGCTGCTCGCAAGTGTCACAGAGTTCTGCTGGAGTCTCTGCCTCCTTTGAGGCCTACCTGTCTGCCTCTATACAGCTTTCATGCGTCTGAGTATGGTTGAGAACAGGCAACTGGTGCAGTTCTGATATACCAGGTTAAGTCTTATATTGGTCAAAGATTGTGATCAAAGAATAAGTCTGGGGTTGGTTATTTTTTTGGGGGTGGGGTTTTTGGTGGTTCTGGTTTTTTGGTTTGGTTTTGGCAGTTGGTTTGTTTGGGTTTAGTTTTGGTTGGTTAGTTTTGTTGGGGTTTTTTAGGTTGGGGATTTTTTTGGCAGGCTTGGAGGTGCACAGTGATCCCAAAATAACGATTCACCTCATAAGCCAGCATGGCTTCTGTGTTAGCTGTTACTGGCTTCTTCTGCCTAATACTGATTCTTGGATTCTGGTTTTAAATATTGAGCATCTAAACTGATCTAAATTTCTGAATCTTTAAAATCTGACTTAGTATCTGACTGACCAGAGAGTCTTCAGGGGACAAACTCATGCAGAGAGAGTCTGTACCAACTGTTCTCTTTGTTAACTTGATATTTTTTTCCCAAGTGACTGGCCAAAAAAAGCCCTGTGGAATTAAAAAGGAAAGCGCAGTGGTAAAGCATTTAGGCTGTTTCAGTCTTGTGTCATTAGTTCAGTTGCTGGGACAGGATTTTGAGAAACTAAAATGGAAACTTGGATATTTATTGAGGGGTTTTTATCTTTCTGATTTTCCTTCCTATGTCTAGCATGGAGTTTCACAAGAGGATTTCATAAGAGGCAAGCAAGAGAAAAATGTGAGAGATGTAATTTATGACATTGCCAGCCAGGCCCATATTCATCTAGAACATGTGAGCTTCCTTCCCTTTTATTTAATTAAGCATAATTGATGCTAGGCTTCACAAAGCATTGCGCATGTGTTGCTAGAAGACTTAGAGCTGCATATCGGACTTCAGATATTTTACTTTTAATTACTTGGAGGGTTTAAGTAAAAAAAAAAAACAAACTAGCAGAAACCACCACACAAACCCTTTAAATATTACAGCTACTTCTGCTGGAATATTATACTTACCTGTATGTACAGGAGGCAGTTTACTTACAGCCAGGTCCAATTGCATATGTATAAATAGTGCTTAAAAGCTTTATTAATGGGAGGGAAACTTCAAGCAGACTTTTCTAAATGCAGCTATGTGCCAGCAAGGAATCAGCACCATAGAAAGCACTTCTGAATATGGTATTTCACAGCACCAGAGAATGGCTGCCAGGAAAGCAGAGCATGTTGCCTTTAGCTGCTGGTTAGTGTCTGTGGGAGCAGGGATTCATTCTCTAACATGACCAGCCATGCTCAAAGCTATGTTGGAAAAGGTACTTTCTGCTTATTTCTTTCCTGGCTCACATCCAAATGAATTAAGGAAAACTTCATTTGTTTGGAACAGTGGATAATGATTCCTGGAGAACTGCAGAGTCCTATTCTGTTTTTCTTTTATGCTCTTATTTTAGCTACATTCTGAATTGCTTGTTGGTACATAATACAAAAGCAAAAGAATGTTGTGTCAGCAATGCTGTGTCTGCCTTTATATGGAAAACTTGCAAGAAAAACTGTAGAGAGTTTATGTCTACAACTACATGTGCGCTTGATGCTTCCAATCTGAAAAGATACCACTTCAAAGTAAAGAAATGCCAGATTTATCTCTCCATTTACAACTTTAATATAATCCTCAATTATAGCATTAAGCTGTGATCACAGTATTTTATGCAGTAGAGATGGAAGGGCCCTTCTTGATTTTTCTGAAGGTAAAATGAGGCATACCTGGTTTCTTCAGTCAGCAATTCAGAGTTGAGAAAAATGCAGTGTCAGAACTGTCCACTATGTGTCTTTTTTTTATTGCCCACCCCTCCACCCGTAATGCACAGTGTGTAAAACCCATTGACTTTGGCTGCAGCTGTGGCTTTCAAAAATTCCAGTGCTTGGCCTGAAATGCCTCATATCAGGGGTAGGAGGCATGGAAAATGAGCAGTGTGTATTTATTGTCCAGATGTTTAAGATTTGGTTGATGGTATTGCATGGAAACTTTGGGCAGAAGCAGGGAGGAGAGAACTCAGTTCTTCAGAGCCTTTCAGGTAATTTGATAATTCCTAGTGCGTTGGTGCCCTGGGTCCCAACATGCCAAACCAGCTTCTGAAGAGAACAGGCAGAACCTTGCCCCCCTTTCTTCCCACTCCATTCCTAGAGCCCTGCCCATGTTATGCACTGGGAGGGTCCCCTGGAAAATATGCAGTGTGATCATGTAATTAAAGACGACAAAAAGTATAAACACAAGGAAAGCAGATTAGGGCAGCATTAGCATTTTATTCAGCTGAATGTTGATCTTGGCAACCCCCCCTTTTTTTTTCAATGGGTGGGTTCTATCATCTTAGTTAAAATACGAAAAATCCTGTGTGAGTACTTGCTTCCAGCCTCCAGCATCATCAGCGAAGAATAATTGACAGTGCAAGATCTCTAGAGTGTTCAAACCACTTGAACTGGCAATAACTGGCAGTAATAACAGGGTATTAACCTCCTTGATAATCGGATGGTCTTTGTTAATGCAAGGATAAAGATACTTTCTCCCCTAATGGATGAAATAGGCTTTTGCTGGCAACATTTGCTGGGTATTTCAGGACTTTAGGTGAATGTAATGGGCTGCTGCCCCTGAATGCATCTATTCTCCTGTATAAAATCACTGTCTTGTTTTGCCTGAGGATCTTCTCAGCCATTTACCCTCTGTCTTAGTTGGAATTTCAGGGTAGGGTAAAGTTTAAACTTGCAGAGAGGTTTCAACAATCTCAGCATTTGTTTCACAGACCACGTAGTTTGGAGGATGAGGGTAAGAGTTACCAGCCCAATTTCACAGTCAGAAGAAATATAATCCTCACGTGCTAAGTTAAGTCTCAGCAATATTATATGAAGTATATTGTAGTAATGTGGCACTTAGTGGAGATAAGTTTCTGACGTGTAGTCAGCTCTTCTTGATACTGCGACTGATGACCAGCAGAGGGCAAAGTAAGGTAATGAAGATTGCGGTTTTCTTTAGGAATTGTGTGGTTTATTAGAATAAAAGCATATAATAAAAGTGCTCTGTCAGTCCCACAATGATCCCTTCAGAAGCCTGCATATACATTTACATGTTCCACCTCTTTCTTTTAAGCATCCCTCCTTTTCGCTTTTTACGTTTATCTAAATTATGCTAGATCATTACTGACTCAATTTACCAAGGGGGGGAAGGTTAAACTATATTTATTAGATGCAACTTGGAATTTTGTTGGAATAAGGGATGCTAATTTACATTGGTTTATTTATATGTAAACTGTAAGATTGTCAAACCATGCAAGAATTTTAGTAGGCCTCTCCCACTATTGCATATATTTGTAATTCCTTTTGTATACAGTGAGGGATGGTGCTGGCTTGCACATAATGAAAAATTATAGTTTCAGTATGTCAAAATAAAGAGGGACAGAGCCTGTAATGCAGTCTGTTGCCTCTAACCATTATATATAGTACCTGATGTTTAATGTGACATGTTAAATTCTCCTTTTAAGTATGTTTGGTTTTGTTTTTCTTTCTTCCACCTTACCCCATTTACTTCCAGGCTAGATCTTTCAGTAAGAAAGTTCCTGTGAAGGCATATCCTGCTTTTTTCTGTACGGTGGGTGTGATACAATGCACTCTTTAAGTGATGGACTCCTTTCTGTGTGCTAATATGTTTGTGAAGAGTATGAAATTGAGCATGGTTAACTAACGCTTCCTGTGTCTGGTCTGGGGGAGGATGTAATCCCTAAAACTTGTGAAAATCGTAATGCCTGCTTGAGGAACCTCATGGTTTTGATCAACACTTCTAATCCTTCTGTAACTACATCATTGCGCCCAAGATGTCTGCATATTCATAGACCATTGTTCTGATGCAGGGGCCCAATAATCTTGTCTATTTTTAGAATTTGCTGTTTGGTCTAATAAAGGATAATGCTTCTCTTCACAAAACCTGCTTTTTATATATCCTTTAAATGTGATGGTTATGCTGCCACTTAATAAAACAGGCAGATCATCAAGCCTTTTTGCATTTCCTCATTTGGTTTCATGTATTGCTTTTTAAACTTAATGCCCATTTTGTTGTGTGCACCATATGGATTAAGCTTTTTTTCTTCTTTTCTAGGTTGCTTTAGATGATTATTTATGTAATGTGCGAAAAGTGGACTTCAATATATTTCATCCAAGCTTACAAAGGAAGAGTACATTATTACCATTGCATTTATATATTAGATCTTGGAAAAAAACATATTAAAGGTTTGTTTTTTTTAATATGGGTTCAGAATGCGGAGTTTTTTCTTTAATGCCTTAATTTTATAGAATTGTTAAGTGTGTAACTTCACACTTCTGCAAAGTGGAGTTCATGGGAAACAGCAGATGCACATGAACTATAGCTGTCAGCTTGCTGGCACTAGTTAAGTTTGTTCTTGGAATATTAGGCTGATATCTCTGCTTCACATGTCTGCCAAGTCATATGTCCTTGTCTGAGATTACTTTTCTTGTCTTTCCTGTAGTAACAGCAATATGACAGAATTCTTCTTGGACAAATTCTGTGCTAATGGATACTTCTGACAGTTCTGACACTTTACTGAGGAAAAAATAAAAAGACTGCTTTGTTTGTGCCCAAAAGCAGTTACAGTGAATGCTTTATAATCAGTTAAGCAATTCTGTTTTGTGCAAGGAGCAGACTTCTTGCAAGTATTAATGATGCTTTATAGTTGGGGGAATGAGCACATATATTTGAATGCAAGAAAACTGTTGGAAAAAGCTTAAGCTGTTTCAATTACGTAGAATTTCAGACTGGTGAAATAGAGCTGTAGTACAGAAATCAGTTAACTGTGTGCTGAGAATGAGTGTTAAAGTGACTGTAGGTAGTGGGAGGAGCTTTGCAACATAGGAAGAGAACCCTAACACTGTTTATCTCCAGCTCAGCCGAAGGGTTTTTCACTCTGCTCTTGGCTTGGCTGTATCTTCCTCCTGGCCTCTTGTCTCCCTGTTGTTTCCCACAGCTGCCATTTCAGTGTGAGTTCGACTACCTCTTTGTTCATATTCACCATGCTGCTCAGGACACTCTCCTACATGGCTTCTGTGAATTCCTTTGCTTCAGTACTGTGAAGAAACATATTCCTGAATGTTCCAGGTCATTTGAGTCCTCTCTCTATAAAGATACTTCTCTCTATCTTTGGTGGGAAATTAGTGGGAGCTTTGTGCTCTATACCTCTTAGGATCAAGGTAAATGTTTCTGTTTGAATTGTTTTTTGGTAAAGTAATACTTCCAAACATCCAACTTGATTCAGCTGCACAAATCTGCTAGCTTATTCTGCCATCATCCTTGTTCTAGTAAATAGCTGCTTTTCCCAGAGAATTGTTTCTTTAATCGGGGTTAATCTCCCCGGATGCTTGGTTGTATAACAGCATCCTGTATTTTAAGTGTACAGTGCCACCTCATGAACTTCTGAGAACAAGAATCATGGCTTTTTTTAATCACAGAAACTGTCAGCATGGTAGAAATCTTAGGAACCCAACATTAAATCCTTCATTTGGTGATTTTATTTTACATTTTTGAAGTTAGTTTGTGATGCAGACCTTGGTTAATTCTGCAGTTTCCTGTTTCCGAGTAAGACATTTCTCTTTGAATTTGTTCAACTCAGGACCTTGTTTTCTTTATTACTAGAAGTGTAATAATCAGGGTTGTTAGGAACTTTGAAAAAGCTGTGTATACTATACTGGGAGAATACTGGCTATTTTCTAAAAGTAAAATCTCAACAGGCTCCATGCACTTCTCAGGTCTTGTATCTTATTGGGGTTCTTGGATGTGGCAGAGACTGGTAAAAAGAAAACATTTCCTTCCTATGCAGGCATGGCAGCTGTTCCTGCCAAATGAAGAGCAAAGGCCTGGGCTGTGTTGCTGCTACCAGGCCAGCTGCACATTCGCTCTCTTTATTTTGTGTTCTGCAGAAAGCATTACAGATGTCTCTTTCTGTGTTTGGTCCTTGTTTTGTTCCGAGTGTGCTGAGTCAGGACAATAGTGGGAGCCCTCTGTCCTCTCAAAAGGAATTGCTCTCCTGTAAAGTGAACTTTTGGCAGGAGCACAGTACAATAAGGAGAAGGAGAAGAGAAAGCAAGTAGTATCTCCAGTGCATCAAGTTGCTACAGTGGTATCTTACTTGCGGCCACAAGGTCAGTGCCTAGCTTTGGTGTTTAAGTGGAACAAATCTTGACAATCTGCTTAAAAAGACATAAGTAGAAGGGCTGATTTGTTGTAGTGTAAAAAAGAAGCCATGTGATGCAGTGAAAGGTTAGCAGAGTGACATAGTAAACAGGATATGGAATAAATAAATTCAAGTTATGACTTCAGTCACAAGAGAGTTTTGAGTGACCTCAGAAAGTAAAGCAGCGCTTTGAATTGCAAGTGACAGGAGGCTGCTTGAATAAGCAATCTGTCTCCTTTGCATCCTTCAGGGAACAGCTCTCTCTTGGATGGCTGTGCCTGATTCTGCCTTAGGAACAATGTTGTGAGCAGAGGCATTAAATACCTGTCAAACAAGGTAGTCTTTATTTGTCTGCTTTCACTAGTATCATCTCCTTCTATTTCTCTATAGCAGTTCTGATAATTTGTAATTCTACATCTTACAAAAATTTGTCTTATTTTTCCTTTTTGTTGTTGGTTTTGGTTTGTTGGGATTTTTTTGTTGCCTGTTGGACCTGACAAAATACTTTCTCATATTGGTGCTAACTTGGTGGTTATTGCTATCAGAAAAGCAAGTAGCAAATCTGTTGCTAGATGCTAATTGCATGCGTGAAAAAAAATTCTACGTCTGGTTAGCCTGGCCCATGTAAAGCAGCAGTCTAGCAGGAGTCCTCCTCAGTGACCTTATGTGTTTTGTATATCTTTGATCTATATGGTCTTGCTTGCTTTTGGTTAAGCACAGAATTGTATCTCTCTCTTTCTCTTCAGAGCACTTCACTGGAGTCTGTTCTAGAATCTCTTTACACTTAGAAATGCAAGTGTAAGGTAGCAAAACACAGGAGTTGTATTAAGTCCTGTAACAGATTTTCATGGTAGGTAACAACTACAGGATCAAAAGTCCTGAATTAGTAGAAACACATCAGACATCACTTACCTAGTGATCTTGCAGTTTCGTTGGTTTCCCACTTAGGCACATAATAGTCTTAGTAAAAACCAAATGAAAGATTAATTTTCAAGTAAAAATGCAAAAATCTTACTCATCACTTGTGAGAAATGTGTCCTCCACATTGTCCCCGTTTCCCTCACAGCTCAGCATCTCAGTATCTGCATCTTATTTTGGTCCTCTCTAGTGTCAAAATGTTCAACAGTACCAGAAAATGCTTTCCAGACCTAAACACAGGAACTGCTATACTCCAGAAGAGGGAGGGTCATGCACGTTTGTCTTTGTGTTTTACAAAGGAAGACACAAGAGGAACCATTTAGACTATTATCAGCAGTCTCTAAATCCAAAAAAGTGAGGATTTTTTTTCCTTGCTGCTGTGATGCCAGGTTAAGAACTACAAAGTTTTAGTTATAAAAGGATTTAGAAGGGGATACAGTGCTATGCTGAATGTTCTCAGAACCTGTTTTCCATTGTGTTTGCTGATAGCAGTGTACTGAAAAGTTTCTTTCAGTTGTTAAAACATCTCTGTCTTTCTTCAGCTTTCATGATTCTTCTAAGTCTACAGATTATTTTTTTTAACATGGCTCAAAGTGGTGATCCTCAACCACTTTGAATCCACTGAAGTTGATCCAGTAAAAAATTGTGATAAATAACATCCATGGATACATAAATCGTGATAAAATACACAAGCAGTCCTTTATGCTTCAGACCATACATTGATTGGTATTTGCCTTTATAGAGAGGCAACAATCCACAGGCTTATGTTCTCTGCCAAAGCAAATGGAGTTCAGGATTCTGCTCCCGTAGGGGCAAATTATATATGCAGTGGGTTGATCTATGGATATTGCAGATTCCCTGTTCTAAGTCAGGCCCCTCTGTATCTGCACAAAGTCAGAAAGACAGGATAGATGTGCCTTTATGTTTTGTGGATAAAAACTGCCAGGAGTCTTTAGAGGAGGATGCTGGTTTTCTTTCTTCATAGTGGGGGGAACTTCAGAAACCTTTAACTGTGCAGTACTAAGTGGTTGAGGGTTTTTGGTCAAGTCAGCAGTAGAGGACCACTTTTAAGTGGTAGCTGCTCCTGTAGAATCTGCTGTAAGGCCTAGGAGCAGCTACCCAAGCACTCCTGTCTGGAGCTGAGGAATATTTTGCTCTGTGCACCTGAGGCTGAGCACACTCCCTTCTTACTCAGGCCATTCAAACTTTCTATTTTATTAATCGGAAGACCCCAAAGGAATAAAAAAATCAAAATGTAAAGCTCTATCAGTCACTGTCCAGAAGGCTGGAATTTGCCTGAAAACAGAAATCCTTTTTGTCATTGTTGTGTATAACTCACAAAATCCACAGCTTATTTCAAGTTGCAGGTTGGCAGTGTGTGACAGGACAGGGCATTTTTGTTAGTTTAGCTCTAACTAATTTGTCCTTTTATCAAATCAGATCAGTTATAGTTCATCAGCCTATGACATCATTCATTCTATGTCAGAATCACAGTGCTCTGGAGAATCAAAGCCAAGGTGCTGGGGCTGGGATGGGAGATTGTTTAGACTTATCTCAGTCCCCAAACACTTATAAATTCAGAGCGCATGTCTAGTTTTGCCAGAGTGTATCTAGATGCTGTTCCTTGCCCTATTACTGCATATAATCAGTTAAAGCTGAAGAGTGAAAGCTTAGATTTTGTAATTTCACACCTTCTTCAGTTACCCCAGGCAGAGCAAAACATTGTGGTCTAGGACATCCATGCCTGTTTAGATTGCCATGCTTAAATAAGCATAAAATTAAATGAAGGGGAAAGAAAAATAGTTAAGATACAACTCTTGGGTTTCTTCTGTGTCAGAAAGGCCTCATTCCTTCAACATAGTCTTTGCATATGGCATTCTGTTTTAGAAGTCTGATCTCTGTTTCAACCAAAAGGCCCAAGAAAAGGTTGGCTGCTGTTTTCACTCTATACAAATCTCAAACCCTCCATAAAGCCAGATTAATATGATTTATATACTTAACAAACCGTATAGTCTAAACTTTTAGTAAGGTAATACGCTTTGAACTGCAAAAACTATGTCTGTGTGGCACTCGGAAAGCCAGAAAGTTCAAAACTTAGCACTTTCTGAAGTTTTTGCTTAAAAAAAAATCTATCTTATCAGATTAGTTTCTATTAAGGAGTAAAGAATCATCTTTTGCTTTCAACAGCACAAGTTTAGAATTCCTCATTATTCATTATTTAATGAATGCTGAAGTTAAAAATTACATGAATGTTCGCAGAGGCAGAATGAGACACATCCATCCCTAGGAAATGAAGAGTTATTTCTGGTTCAGCCTCTGAGCCCTTTCTTCTCAGGCTGCTGGCTAGCAGTTTGGCTGTGGAAACTGAGGAAGAAGAATGCTCTTTGGAAGAGAAATGAGGTTCTGCAATGAAAATGGGATGAATACTAAACAAAGGTTGTTCTATGTTTATATGAATTTCTATTATAAACATTATTTCTAGGGAAGGGCCATGCTTCTTGTGGCTACTCCTTTGCCAAATTCTTTCTTACCTTAGGTGTACAATCAGTGCAGCCTCTTGGTTATGATGAATTCTCACCATATGAAAACTCAGAGCACAAAGGATGGATTTTGTTAGTTTTCCCTTGGCTGATCCAGAATTGCCCTCTAGTAGTTCCAAAGAGATTTTGAATATACAGATGGTGAGCAGAAATCCTTGCTGTGTCAAAGCCAGCAATCCTTTTGTGTCAGTATCAGAGAAGTGATCCATCAGAAAATGAGCTTGGCTTGAGCCTTCCTGGCTCTGTTGTTTGTTACGATACGGTGTGAAAGGGTTATTGCCAAGTCTCATCTGTATGGTGTGTACAGCAGAGGGGCAGAAAGAAAAAGCAGTGCATTGTATTCTATCTTGATCTCACTTCAAAAGTCACCTACCTGTTTGCAATTTAGCTTTTAAGGTGTGTTAAAATGTTAAACTCTGGTAATAGTTGCAGGAGAGAGCTCAACTGAAAACTGGGACAAAGCCTACAGATAACCTATAACAACCATCTGAATTCAGGTTCACAGCTTGGGACTAAATTTACAGAACACGCAGTTTTAACCCAGAGAGGTTGGGAATCAGTCTGTGCTCTTTGAATTTGAGTCCCCAGGTTTGGGTTCTGTTGTATGTGTATAGATACTGGCTCTCATAATAATATATCAGTGAAAGCTCTTCATTATGCAACAGTAGATGTGAATTTAATGCAACTCTCAAACCTTTGCAGCAGATTTGGATGATATCTAACAGCCAGAGATTCATGTTACTAACATAAGCTTGACAAAATATTTTTAAATGACATAAAATTGCAGATGGTCCTGTTTTACTGGACATGTTGTTTATAATACATGAGATAGACAAATGCTGTGCTTTTTCACAGAAAAAAAAAAGTGCCCATACATTTACATGTTTTTATTTTAAAAGGGAAATACTTAAAGCTGATTACTGAATTATGTTCCTTTGGCTGCCTCTTCTTATTCATGTTACATGGAAAATAAGAACCATAATACATCTATTTTGCGAATGTTAAATGCAATTCCATAAAAATGGTGTGAGAATCTTTATTTGTCACTTGGCTGTTTCCCAAGTGTGGTCTGGTTGCTGCTAACAATTTTTTTTCTTATGCCAAGAGTAAAATTCTAACCCCACATTGACGCAACTGAAGTTAAGTCACTCACTGACCTGAGTTCAGTTTAGAGAACTGTGGTGATCAGAAATGATTAACAGCAAGTTTCCGTGGTTCATCTTAGGCTCTGGTCAGCTGGTTAGTTGGCTGCGGCGGGTTTGCCAAGAACTAACTGCTCAAAGGTTAGCAAGCAGGTGTAATAATTTTTCAAATGCAAAGTATACTTTTTATGCATAAAATGAATAGAAATAGATGACGGCGAAATTTTAGTAACATATATTTATACCTAATATATATTTTAATTTATTTTGAAATTATCACAGAATCACAGACTGGTTTGGGTTGGAAGGGACCTTAAAGCTCATCCAGTTCCAAACCCCTGCCACAGGCACGGGAACCTTCACTAGACCAGGTTGCTCCAAGCCTCATCCAACCTGGCCTTGAACAGTGCCAGGGATGGGGCAGTCACAGCCTCTCTGGGCACCCTGTGCCAGTGCCTCACCACCCTCACAGTAAAGAGCTTCTTCCTAATATCTACTGTACATCTGCCCTCTTCTAGTTTAAATCCATCATTAATTCAATCATTCAATCATTGAATAACACATTTATAAAAAATAAATGAGCCAACATGGTACGAAGGTGAAAAAAGGAATTAGATAAATTTAGGGATTTATTATCAGCTGGTGCCTATTAAGGAACATACGAATTGCCATCTGTATCGCGTGAAGAACACATTCCTCCCTCCCCCCCAAAAAAGAAGCCTTAATAGAAGCTCAGTTAATGGGATAAATATGTAATTGCTCTATTTTTACTTGTTTTTCTTAAGCCTCCACTAGTGGTCACTGTTGGGGAAAGGGCACAAAGTCAAACGCCAGTTAGGGTTGCTGTTGATTTTGCACAACAGAGTCATCTCTTTTGAGTATTATGGAGCTTTTCTTTGTTGGGTGTTCGGGTTTTTTTGTTGGTTTTTTTTTTTTCCCTTCTATTTTTGTGTACAACGAAATGAACGGATTCCCAAAAGGAGCAAGGAAGTGATAGGAATGAAAAAGAAAACTCGCAGAAATGCTCTAAAAAATAAATTTGTTTATAGGCAACATATATGTGTCTACACCAGGGCTTAAAAAGCTACCACAGTATTGTTTAGAGAAATAAAAAGCATTGATATAAAATGTTTTTCATGCATGCTTCATATTCTAGCTATTGCTTGCTTTCTGCATAGAATCCATGTGGCTTGCATGGGTTTCTTGACTTGGTGAGAGATCTGCTCTCCTTCACCTGTGCAATCTTAGTTTGTTGGGTATTCATCAGGGTCCACTGGAAGGGGCCATATCTGTTACAGAAGGGATGTGGGTTCAATCAGCCCTGCTGGCTTTGGTCACTCATGGAGCTGGGAAGATACCTGAATGTATGTTAGTAGTCTTTTACAGCTGTCCATGCAGAAGCTTTTGAATGTACCCCACGTCCAGAAGCCATGTCTTTTACAAGAGTGACAGCATCGGTCCTTCATTTCTGTCCTTCAGTAAACCCTTAGGGCAGCATTCAGCTCAGGCTGAACACTGTTTGGATTTCAGGGGAGATGCAGATGACCTGGTTGCTGTTCTGTAAGGTGGAAGGACATGTGTGCTCGGCCCTCCATGTCCTGCTCTCTTCCCCATGTCCTTCTCTCACAGCAGAAGAGACCCAGCTTGGTGATGCAGCTGTTGCCTATCCATGTCCTTGTCTGAGCTGGGGTAAAAAATTAGGATGAAATTCAGAAACTTCATTGGGTTCATCATCACCACTGGACAGCCCCCCAGTCTAAATACTGGCAGCCGACCTGGCGAAGAGCTTGACGGGGAGCGTGGCCTTCACGCGCCGCACGAGCGGGATGGTGACCCGCGGC
>JANHGB010040772.1:3572-41869 GCA_026283785.1 Coracopsis vasa | reverse complement strand
ACCCTTGAACAGTTGTAACTTAGAGGTGGGAGCCTCACCCACACTGGTCATACATTCAGTGTACCTTCAGCTTTTTCTGTTGCCTTCCTGAGATAAACAGTCCATCTAAATTGAGGGCATGTTTTGATCTCTCTGGGTGAGAAGAAAGCCCCATCAAGTTCGAGCATCTGGATGGACAATTCCCTGTGCTGCACAGCTGAAAGAACAGCATGTTCCTGGCACCTCAGACAGCCTGCCCTGGGTAACTGCTTTTTGCCTCCCTGGGAGTTGTGCAAGAAAAGGTGCTGCCACTCGGCTTGTAGGGAATTGTCTCCATTAATTTTCAGTTCTCTTGGCTTCTTATTGCGGACATTTGCCATTGTTCTAAAAGTGAAAGATAAATTTAGCAGTATTTCTGGGTTTCCAAATCAACCAGAGACCGAGGAAAGGAACTCCTGCTCCTGGTACAGAGGAGGGCCGGGCATGCCCGCCCTGCGGGAGGGAGGGCAGGGCCGGCGGGGAGTGTCGCTCGGGGCTGGGCTGAGCCGAGTCATTCGGGGACACTGGCTTGCCTCCAAGTTCTCTGCCTTTTTTTGGTGGGTTGTTTTATTGGCTTTTCCCTCCCTTTTTTTTTTAACTCTTCATTTCCCGTACTTTTTTTTTTCAATGTCTGTAGGGCTTAAGTGGTTATTGCTGTAGCTAATGGCAGTGAGAGAAGAGCGTGTGCGTGTCTGTGAGAGCTAGAGGAAAAGCAGGGAAGGGACTGGTTTTGCCCTGGGAGTGGCAGGACCCTCGGGGACTACAGCTTCTTTGTTTTCTTGAGTCTCCAGTGTCTGTGTGGGAAGCTTTAAGCAAAGCTGCCAAGTTTCCCTCCTCATTGGCAACAGGTCTGTCTGTTTGGACTGAGCTTTAAACAGGCTTAAATTCATCTTACAGAACATTTTCTAAGGTGTTTGATTTTTTTTCTCTCTTTAAATTGTGACAGGTTTGAAAAGTCTGTATAACACTAGGAATTAAGCTAACAGAACAAATTATGACTTCCAGGACTGGCAAGTGTTTGTTTTTACAAAACATGTAATAGATTTTATTGATTTAGAGCAAGAGGTTTGGGTTTCCTCTGCTTTCCAGCAGCCCTGAACTAGTTAAGTAACATGTACACTTCGTCCTCCCCATCTGTCAGATAGATAGGGTGATTAACTATCCACATTACCAAGCGGTGGTGAAAGTACTCCAAGGGCACATGCAAGGTGCTTTAAACAGCTACCCCAATAACTCCAAAACCTGTTTATTAAGAAACAATAAAACACACACCCCCCCACCACGCACCCGCTTCTGCTATGGAGTGGAACTTCTTCCATGTGCTGTATTACAAGTTGGTATATTTAGGGATGAACTGAGGGCTATGAACAGTACTACAGGCTGGAAGATACTGATGATAGTGCTAGAGATACTTGAATAGTGTAGCATATGACCTGCTTTATAAACTGGCTTGTCCTTGTCTGATACTGTGCCCAGAAACTAAAGACATTGCTCTTCATGGTTAGAGGAAGGGTAGACTAGATTGCTGAGCTTATTCTATGGCAAAGGGATACAGAGGCTTCCAACTACTATTGGACCAAATCCAGCCCACACTGGTAGGGACTGAAAGCTGGTACTATTTTCCAGCTGTTTGGTGCCCCGTGTGAAATCCCTCTGATAAGTATAGCCAAAATTTCAGGGCTCATCAAAAAACATAGTGCAGAGGATGCTAATTATCCTATTTAAAGTGGAAGAAACAAGATGGAACAGCCAAGGAAGCAGCATCTGCCTTTTGTCCTTAGGCACTCCTTATGTACAGCGTTTTAGAAGGAAGTTCTCTGTTAGAACATAATGTCCTAGAGCAAACCATAGTTTCTTGTGTTTGGTACAGTATCAGTGAAGCTATATCAACCTTAAGAATACTTCATCTTTATTAAATCAACAAACCCTTGAACCAGGCAGAAAACATTAGTCACCAATGTCTTTGCTGTTCTCTTCCCCAGATTTCAAACCCTTCCCCTCCCCCTACATTTCATGTTTATATTTTCCACCCTATTCTCTCACTGGATGTCCTGGAGTTCAACGTGATCATCAGCCACAAATCCCTTGAAGTTTTAATGTTTACCAGAAGGTTATATTTAGTGTCAGTGGGTAGATGTCAAGTCCAAATTCTTTTCCACTGAGGTTCCCGTGGACCTCAGAAGCTGTGTTGTGATCCACAGAGGCAGCATCATGCTTGTCCCAAGTTACTTTGATATATTGGCTTGTGTTTAGGTGGATAAAGAAGCCTTTATGTAAGGTATGGGTAATATGTTTTAAACAGGAGGTTGGTTTTCACTTTCAGTTCTAGTACATCTGATTTGCTCCAACTACATTAATTCAAGATGCAGCAGTAAAGTACAACTTCTCTGAAGTTAGCCTGAATCAAGATGCTATGTGTGTGTGAAGAAAGTGATTAATCAATGTATGGAGAAGCAAGTTCATCTGTTAGTGAAATGAAGTTTATCTTCCATTTTAGCACCTGGTGATTACCAGAAACGTAGCTGGTAAGCTGAAAGATAGGGACTAGACTTGGCTGGGCTTTCCTTTAGCTTGCCTATATAAACGAAGTGACTCTAGAAGTCACTACATGCTCATGTGTGGCAAGCATGCAGTGTTTGTGAAGACCCAAACCTTTGCAGGAGAATTTTACAAAAGAAACTTAATCTAATACCTCCTGTGCCCCTTGGGAGCAGAGAACGAGGGCTGCAGATTGCTCTTGTGAAGAGCAGGATGAATGAAATGAGTGGGTACCAGTGGTTCAGTCCATCCTCTGAGCTGCCAGCTGGGCTGCTCTGGATGCCAGGACTGACTGGGAAACGGCACTCCCTCTGAATGAGATGCTAGAGAAAATGGGAAAGGCCTTTTCCCAACGCCAATTTCCTACAGGCAAGAGAACAAACTAATTAAGTTTGTCCCTTTGCATGTAGCTCAGCAATTTCACTGTTAGTGTCTGGGCCTCTAAAGTTTTTGACTTCTTGTGTTAAAAGTCAGAAACAGCTAGCTTGCTCTGCATGCCTAACTTGGTATCGTTAGCATACACCCAGATTATCAAAAAGCTCCAGAGAGCCTCTAGGCTGCTGTGTCCCAAAATACTCTTCTACTGTCTTCCACCCCCACTCTCTGCTGAGTGCATCAAAACCTTTTCTCTAAGGTTTCTGTCCAAGACAGACTCAAATGGTAACTTCACGACAGCTTTAAATGCCAGCTTCATAAGACAGTTATCTTTCCAGCCAGAGCCGTAAGCATTCTTTCTCAGTGTTAAGTAGTTCAGCGGCCTGCTCTTGCATTTTCCTGAAAACTGATAGTCTTGAGTATCTTTTAATAAGCCTGTATTTCTAAAACCAACACAAAACTGCAGAACATTGTTTGTGTTTGTTCTGAAAGAGCTCTGCAACTCCCTTCTTTCTTCCTCTAAAACTTCAACACGTTAAAAAAAGTCAGTTGAAACCATAGACCAGCTTCATTTACAGCCCTGCTGAAGATCTCACCACAACATGCAATTCCAAAGAATGAAGTTCTTAGTTAAAAGTCTTCATCCTAAGCCTGGATCAAACAATCTTCTGTTCACTGAAACCAAGAAGCAGCGTATATACTTTTAAGTCTCTTAAAATAAACACAAAGTGTAGATGTCTTAAAAGAATAAGCAAGCTTTAAAACTTACAGTTTCCAACAGGAGCTGAAGCCAGGGAGAAGGGCAAAACTACTTCTATCCGCTCCTTATACCTGAGTGGTTCAGGACTGAATAATAGGATTCAGTTAAGTCAGCTGCAAAGAGTTAGGGTTAAATTGGGTGCATGGAGAATCCAATTGGCTGATGGTATTTACCACACACTTGAGTAGTATTAACTACTAGTGAGAACTAAATCTCCTGTTAGTTATACAGGTTTTTCTGTGAAAGGGTTGTCTTTATTTTGCCTCCTTTTCCTCTCCAGTTTTTAAGGAGATATTAATCATGCATATGTCACAGAAATAAAGCTTCTGATAACAACAGAGTTCAGGAATTCTAGCTAAGAACCTTTAAAGCAAAGCTGTACTTACCATTGCCAGAACTGTGATGAAGAAAGGGTCTACTATGGAAAATACTTTTTTTTTGCCTTTTTGCTACGGTCTTTGAAACAGGTGTAACCATCATAGCTAAATAGTCTCTCACCATTATTTTTACAAAAATGTACATGAAGAAAATTGCTCTATTTGT
Source organism: Coracopsis vasa (assembly GCA_026283785.1). Lineage (NCBI taxonomy): Eukaryota > Metazoa > Chordata > Aves > Psittaciformes > Psittacidae > Coracopsis > Coracopsis vasa. The sequence continues at coordinate 37,635 of JANHGB010040772.1, read as the reverse complement.
GACTCCCACAGTTCTTTGGAAATTACATTTTCTGAGACCAAGACACTTACTGAGACAAGTCCAGCTCAGGCATCAAGTTGCCATCCTGTGCAGTCTGTGATCTTACTGTAGTCAAGCAGAGGGTAATGAACAAAAAATACCCCACCTATGGTGTGGCTGTTCCAGTCAACATCATTCACAAAGTACAGTGTTCAGGGACTGCTTCTTCTACAGAGTGAAAAGTTTGGGTATCTAGTAGAAAATCAAATTTCACAGAATTCCTTTTCCACAAACCATTTTCCTTTTAGCATGGAGGTGGTACTCAGGTCCAATGTAATGAGCCCTATTGGAAGTGGGGAGGATGGATCACAGTCCAGTTGTTTTCCTCATCCTAGACACCAGTAGCAAGACAAGTCTTACTTTTTGGTGGAGTGAACCAGCAAACAATCAATCTTTTAAATGGATGGGTGATTGCAACTGATGGCTGTGTTTGTGTTAGAAATTAATCACTGCCTTATGAAAAAAGTGGTCTGAATGATCTGTAGACAATTTTCAGTAGCATATAGTTCTCTGCAGGACACTGGAATGTATTTGTCTGTGACATGAGTTGTGCATAAACAAATCTGCTAAACTGGAGTTCTTTATGAAACAAACTCACAATTGGATTGCATCCAAAAAGAAGGCACCTTTAACCATTTAAAACACAATTGTTGCATTGTGTTATTGTCTGGCTAAACATGGTTATGGCACATCCAAAAGCAGAAACTTGGAACTTGTTTATATTGGACATGTGCTTTCTAGTTCTGTTTTATAAGCTAAGCGTGTTCCAGCTTCCCCCCTCCCTCCTTCCAATCTTGGATCAGCTGTTTGGAAGTCAGTGCTGACAGAGCCAAAAATACTCTGCTGTTCAAATGCAGGACAACCTCTGAAGGGTCCTTTCTGTAGAATTTCTGTAGGTACACTTTTTTCCCTTTGTTACCCTCTTGGCTTTTATTAGGTAGATTCGCATGGGCAGCGAGATCATTATCTTGCTGTGTTCAGTTTAACAATAGCTAGACAATGTGGGTTACTAAGTGCAGGCACTGAAGTCAGGCATACATATCCTGTATTTTTCGGGTCTTGCAGATTCAGCAGATCTTACAGAGCCTCCACTTAACATGAAAGAAAAGGTTTTAAAAGTTCAGAGTGCCACTGCTGTAGTAACTGGTAGAAAAATGACCTCCAAAGCTTTTTTGCAGCTCTAACATAAAAAGCATTTACTAACCAGGAACTTGGCACAAGTCAAATGGTATTAAAGTAAGCATATCCTGAAGTGACCTCTAGTGCAAGGAAAAGCTTTTCTGTAATCAGTTACAGCACTTTTGTAGTGCTGTCAGGAATTACAGACATAATATTTCTGACGGGCTATCTGTTTACATTGCAGTCAATGCATCAATAAGCTGTCTTAGATTTATTATACACCATATTTCTACCAGGCTGCTCTCTATTATTTGGTTATAAGTTATATGAGGTTTTGGAATAGAGGCACCTGAAAAATTCCCATGAGAGAGCATCAAGTTGCTGCTGTGCATTTTGCAGCTATATGTCTGCTTTGGTCCTGCAGCCAGCTATAGCATCCCTAGATACACACTAGACTGGGGCTTTATAGATTCTTGCAAAACCTCACAGTGCAGATGAGGCTTTTCTGAGTTCTTAACCTGGTAGCTGAGGATCCTGCTATAGCAAATATGAACAGGGATGCTGCTAAAATCTCACTGAACCACAGACTAATTCTTGTTATGTATTGTAAGGACTTACTGATTTTAAGTTTGTGATTTCTTTCAAATGCCAGCAGAAAGACTGCAGACCAGCACTAATACACAATTGCCTTGGCAGGTTTTGATTGGTCTTTTCCAAGACCAACATGAATTGTATGCAGCTTTCTTACACATGCATGTGAAACTCTTAATAGAACACTGAAAGCCCCTCTAAGTCAGTGGAAATTTCCATTTGGTGTATATATGTCCATACAAGCAATGTCAATAGAACGCTGGCAGATGGCTAGTCTTACTGTATAACAAATCCAGGGTGTATTTGCAAAGTATGTTTTTTAAATTCTCAGAACATGGCCAAAACAAAACTGAATTTCTTAGATACCCCAAAGGACTATATCTTTGCCAGGATTCTCATTCCAAAAGCAAATGCTTGGAATTTATAGATGCCCTTACATAGTATTATTAGCCTAAATACACCAATAAGAAATGGATTAAAAAGCACTTTTTTTTTGCGTTTTTTTTTTTTTCTTTCAACAAATGGCTGTAAAGATGTAGAAATTGGTAACGGGACAAAGTAATTCTATGTCGTGGGTTTCACAGAATCCTAGAACAGTTTGGGTTGGAAGGGACCCCCAAAGATCATCTAGTTCCAACCCCCATGTCATGAGCAAGGACACCTTCCACTAAAGCAAGTTGCTCCAAGCCCTGTCCATCCTGGCCTTGAACACTGCCAGGAATGGGGCAGCCACAGCTTCTCTAGACGTTAAAACTCACTGTTATGAATTGAGACTCACTTGTTTTCTCTGCATGTCTGCATGTGATGTTTTTTTTGAGCAGTGTTGCCCCTGGAGAAAACAGTATCACTGACTTTACCAAACCAAAATAATCTCTGTAATGATAATCTACTTCATCTTCGCTTCCCCATCATTTAAAATGAAATTGTTTAATAGGTTGTTGTTAATTCCTTGAAGTTTCACGGCTCTATAACATAAAAGGTCATAGTTCAGCTCTTTCACCATGTTTGATAGGATAATGAGGATTTGAATGCTTTCCCCGCTCTCAGTCTAACACCAACCTTCTCAGTGGAAGAACTCTTCTTTTGTCCTTCTCTTGACTGGTGTTCTTATAGACTGTTTACAGAACATAACTGAATTTTTGTATGCAATTGACTACTCCCTTTTTGAATGTACAAATCACTAGATTATTTTTTGTCACTAAAGCAAAAATTAGCATCATTTATGTTTTATCATTAAGAATCTAATAGGTTACCGAAAAGGTCTGAGAGAATGCCATCTGCCTACTGCTTTGCTTTTGGAATGAATTCTTGGAAAAGCACCTATACGTTACGAGAATATATCATCAATAGCCTGCTTTATGCTGTTAAGGTTAGCACTTGTGGGTGAGTTACACACCAGTTATTTTGGAAAAGCGTATGGCACCTGTGCTGAACTTCCGTGCACCTTTGCTTAAAGCTTCTTTCCATGAACCAGCTCTGGTCTTTCGCATAGTAAATCCTTTGGACACATCCATGTTACACTTTACAGTTCTGTATTAGATATACACATTGTAACCAGTGTTGTTTGCAAGAGACAAACTCATTTGAAATAAGCTACGTTTTTCTGGTGTTTGAATGAAAATTGCTTTCTTAGACATTTAGCTGAACTTCTTGCAGAAAGGCAAGGGAACCGTTGTGATTTACATACTTGATGGTTTTTCTTCTCTGAACGCTTTGCTCTTACTTGCAAGAAATCCAAGTTACCACGGAACTGTTTCTCAACTAAATAGTTGTAAAGAGGCTGTAACAGTCTCATGGGTGCTCTGTAAGTTCTGTGGTATTCCCTTTATGACGAAGTGATTGTGCTAGCACACTTTTCATTTGAGTACATTCGTTGCAGTTTCAAGGACACAGTAAGAACAACAGTAATTTCCAGTGCACAGCTGGTTTTCACTTGGAAATCAGACCACCTCTGGGTTTTTAATTTTTTTTAATATATAAACAGTCCTAAGTCCAGCTTGTGTTTGACTCTTCTGATTGTAAAACACAGTTGCAGCTCCTTACTATCTGTAGAGAACTGCACTGACACAGCAGTAGTCAATGAATAATCAACTATAATCCTTCCAGCTTCTGTGTTACTTTCTGTGTGGACATTCCTTATGTCCAGCTCCTTCTCCCGTATATTAAGGCATGGGAATAGGCTGTAGCTGGTCACCCAAGAGTGGTGAATTTATTCTCTTAACAGCATTTACAGCCTTGAGTAATAGAACAAAGGGGTTACACTGAAAAGGTGATTTACAAACATGCATTTATGAGCATGCAAGATGTGTATACAACTTTACGCACTGAGGTTATGTATCTTCTGAAAAAGAAGGTAAAAGCAACCTGTTTGTATGCAATGATATGATGTGTCATTTTTCTTAAGACTAGTATTTTCTCTTATTTGTCTGTTATTCACAGAGTATTGATCCTAGAGTTCAGCTGTAATAATAACTTTTCAAGAAAAAGTAGAAACAAGTTTGTAAGATTTGGCTGAAATTCAAGGTCAAAGTACTTTGTGCATCATGTCTTTTGTAGGAATAATAAACTGTCCTTTCAAGCTGCAACAGCAGTAGTTGGATCATCTCAGTCCCCCGAAACTAAGTCAGGATGCAACCCAACTCATGAAGTTGCAATTCCTGTTTTCTTTGGTTTTATCTACAGTCAGTGTGTTGTAACAGAACCTTCTGATTACTCAAGTTTATGAACCTTGCAGCTCTGCATACTGCAATTCCTGAATCCTAGCCCATGACCCCTCATGGCTGCCAGAGTTGTGCTCAGCAGGAGCTAGGAATATGGACAGGAAGTCAGGTTCAAATAATTTAGTAGTTCCCAGATTTAGGACTAGATTAACCAAGAGCCCAAGTGGAAATAGGAACAGCTGGGAACTTCTATGATCTTTTTCAAGGAAAAGTTATATCCTCTCCATAGGGTTTTGGATTGAGACTGCAGACCTAGATGACAGGACTATCCTTTAGCATTTCACAGTAATAGTTTAAAATAATGTGCATTTCCTATTATATTTCACAGAACTTTTCCATAAGAAGGAAGCTTCTCCTGAAAAATCTTTGGCCACAGTAAAATCCTATATTTTGCAGAGTATTTCATTAGCCCCTCTGCTTTGGGCACACAGAGTGTGTTCACCTAATTTTCTGCATATACAGGGAACAGGTTCACCATCTCAAAAAGCCAGAGAGGCCAGCAGGTTTCCTATCCCCACCCAAACAAGAAGGCCTATTAGAGAGTAAACCTGCTCACTTCTTAAATGAAGTGTAGCAGGACATGAGTAAATGTGCCTGAGGCACTAGTAATTTATATTTTGGCAAGTAACAGGGATCTTTCAACTATAACTTCTCTATAACAGCTGAGTGCTTTACATGATATGTATGACCTATAGAATTCAGACTGTCTACTAGGGAATCACTCACACAGTAAAATGGTTTACATGTCAAGAAGCTTTTAAAGTACTTATGGAGAAAACGGTGGCTGCTGGGCAGCCCTTCTAGCATGATTTGTGTGTATAAACCACATTCTGTAGTGACACATAACTGGTTTTAATGCTAGACTGCTCTGTAAAGGCAAGCAATGAAAGCATGGGTGCGGCATGCAAGGGAAAACAGAGCTATAGATGATAGAAAGGCCATGCTTGTATGTATGTATAATTTGGTAAATTTCAAAATAATAGAGATGTTCCTTTCAATACTACTTTGAAAAAGGGAAGTATCGAGAGTAGTATTTCCTTCTGAAAAAAGGCGTCCAGTTGATTTCTCTGAGTACATGATGAGTTAGTTGCTTCAAAAGTAGAGAGCTATATTGTCAAATTATATACACCAAGATGCCCTTGACAAAGCTGTCTTTGAAATATGTCTGTGCTCTGTTTCAGATCTTAGCTTTTCAGTTACATTTCCCACCCAGAGTCACACTTGGATAATTGGCTCCGGACTTGTACTCCCCCATAACCACATACTTCATCCATTCATTTCCAGTGCTCACCATGGCCTCTCTCCTACGCCATGACCCTACACGTCAGACACAGCTGGTGAGGCTTTTCTCCCTGGTGACCCTGCAACACAATCATAAAACATGAGAGATGGAGGGAGCTGAGCTGTGCCTAGGGTGTGTTACACTGGGGGTGTCAATGCTCAGAGAAACTGTGCTCTAGCAGTGATCTCCTCCACTGCAGCCTAAGAAAACAACCTCTCTGCTATCACATGGTGTACCCCCTTCATGGGACTTGCTGATGCCTGAAGTCTTACATGCTTAGGGAGAAGTTGCTTGGCAAATCTGTCTAAGGAGGAATGCTTAAGGGAATCTCATTGCAACATCTTGTTAATAACCATTTATTTATATTTTTGGATAGAATATGGACAAGGTGGTAACACGTGCTTTCAGAAACAGCTTGAGACATTGGACAGGAGCCTGATCTTTCAGAGAACTGGATGTACATTGCTACATGTTCACTGCAGTGAATAGAACATTAAGACAGCCAAATTAAAAGACAACGTTATCAGTGCTAATTGTTCAAAACCTTCTTTTACTTATTTTATGCTTATATATGAGAATGAGGCCTAGATGTGTGTGTGCTTACACACATTTGTAGTTTTAAAGAACTAATACATAGAAAAGACTGAAAAACAAGCTGAAACTGGAAAGGAGCAGGTAGCTGCTTGTCTTTTTTTCTTTTCATACAGCTGTGCTTGAAGGAGACTGCTAGATGGGGAGATGCAAAATAAATAGGGAAGGTATTGTCAGAATAGAACGTATAAATGAGACTTGCAAGAGTTGAATGTTGAACTACAAACTGCAAGTACTGTCTTTTCTAAAAGGTTGACCTGCTTTAACAGTGAGCACACCAGAATATGAATACAACTGTTACCACAGAATCTGATTCCTTCATTAAAAAGACCCCAACAAACCAAACCCCAAATCCGAATCCTGGTTTAAACAGGAAGATTTGCTTTACAATCTATGCAGATTTTCTGAAGCGTATGCAAGAGGTTTATGCATATCTCAGATGGTAGCTGCCTGGTGTCAAGCAACACTTTGATTATCAGCCCATAAAACTACTTTCCAGAGCTGTTTCCCTGAAGCTGGATGCTCTGTATGGTCATTGGCTGATGCTGTTCATAAACTACTTCAGCACCACCTTGCTCTCTGGCACAATCAATCTGTTAATTCAGTTTTAAAAATAAAAGCAAATTCCCACTCCCTTCTCTCCTCCATACAGTTGCACTAAGCTCTCAGATCAGATTTTCCACTCAGCTTTACAGCTTTAACTGTGCTTATAAAAGCTGAAGTCCCAGGTTTCATGCATGCTGTGGTACTGTGAAGTTGTTGATTAAACAGTTCAAAAGTTCAGAAAGAGACATTTCACAGTTGCAGCCAAAGGCAACTTCACTAACTTCTGTTTGCTCGGCTTCTGGCAAAACAAAATTTAATCCTGTCCCTAACTCCTGGGAGATGCTGTGCACATAAAATGTCATAACCTACTCGCAATGTCTGTTCATGCCAAGGGATGTGGATTTCAGTTGGCGGCAAATGACATTCAACATCTTCCAGAATTCAGATAAATAAAGTACAGGTTTCAGTTTAGATGAATAATCCTATAGTCTGTTATTTCACATAGCAGAACAACCTTTCATTAATATGATAAGCTCCGCTTTTACAAGCACTTTTCTGTTTTTAGTAGAATATAATAATAAAAAGATCATTGATGTGTCAACAGAGAAAAGATTGATTCATGGGGTCATATGATTACTTCTCTGCAGTTATCCACGCAATTGCTGGGTAAAGCTTGGGGAGCCAAAGTTTCAGGATTTCAGCATAAATTTACCCACAGTTCACACCAGATGAATATGTTTCGTCATTACCTATTTAATCACTTTCCCACTTAAAAGATTTCAGGGATCAGAAACTTCACCATGTGATTTTTTAATGAAAGCCACCAAAAAAATATTTATGAGGTAGGCTTTCATTGAAAGCAGTCTAAACCAATACGTAGGTCATTTCTGTGTTCACTGTACAGACAGGGATGGTTTGTGATGTTTCAGCTTGATTTCAAACATTCTTGCAATACGAGCATTCAAGTTTTTAGGTTTGATTTAAGTATTAAGTTCCTCCCTGCCACAGTGATTGGAACTCAGATAAATTCAAACTTAAGACCATCTAACCAGAATTTTCCAATGAGGACTAAATAACAGCATTTTCAGGTAGAGAGAGGAGACCCTTGGGTTGTTAGAAGAGCAAGGAATAACCTGTGTCCCACACGGAAGGCTGGGGAAAGATGGGTCATCACCTTGATCAAAAAGGAGCACAGTTATCTATGGAGATACATTCACAAGAGAATCTCCAAAGCAGCAGTTACAACGTGTAGACATCAGTATACTGCATTTGTGGTACCTGCCATTTGACCCATGAGTACCTACTGGTTAATTCTGCTAAGAACCACATAGTTGAGAATGACTGGCTGAACAGTTAACATGTCAGTTCTGTGGGGATGTAATCCTAGGTTTTTAAGAGGTAGCACAGATTGGAAGAAGAGGGGGTAGTGTCCTATAGTGAGCGTGTATTATTTTCTCCCATTGTAAGAGAGGGCTGGAGAAAGACAGGATGCCAAGGAGCGTAATACTCTTTACAGCTACCATGCAGCTGCTAAGAGTCAGATGTCTGATCTGGAGCTGGTTCGAGTTTGCAGAGTGGGCTGGTTAAGAGTGTGAGCTATTCTGAGGTAGCATAGGAAGGATCCAGACAGCAGTTTGTGATGGAAACATTATGTTTCTGTTGGTACTGTAACTACACATTCCCTGTAGATGCATTTGGTTCAGTTGTCTCAGCTATGGGTAAGATTTTTTTTTTTCCCCTCCTGGAGAAGGAAGAATCAGGTCTGGGGAGTTTTCTTTCCTGGCTTCAGTTGCTGTCTGCATAACATTTTCATTAATCACCTTATTTAACAGAGGATGAGTGGTGCAGCCGAAATCAGTTTGTAACAAACAACAGATCAACATGCTAGAACAAAAGTAACAGCAAATGACTAAACATGATCTCAGTCCAGCATATATATTCATCAAGGTCCATATTAGTACTTTCCATTTCAAGTTTTAACTGGCCTCATTTGATAAAAATATTGTGTTCATTATTACATACATTTGGAGAGCCCTTCTCTAGCCCCTTGACACTTTAAAAGGTTTGAATTGGCTTGTCAACATGACAGAAAAAGAATGAAGTCCCACATAGCTTCATTGATGTTAGTCTCTGTTATGTTTTAAGAAGCCAGACTTCTCTGACCTATGCTTAAAACACAGCTTTATATGTAAAAATTAAGAAAGCCCCTTAAACATCAAGTTTTTGGCTCAAAGCAAGAATTCTAGGCCGGAATTCCTTTGCTGGGCTGATGCAATAGGTCAGATTTGCTGATTAGCACTCAGATTTTTTGATTTTGCAATCCCAGTATTATTCTGAAGTATATTTATTCAAAAGTGTGATTGACCAATGGAAAAGGAAAAAAATCCCCCCCCCCGATGTATTTAGAGGCTCTATTTACAGAGTTTCTTTAGTTTAGTTTCTATTCACAATAGAGGTTTTAATGACCAGCCTCCTTTTTCACATTGAGGATGAGGAATCTCTAAACCATAGGAGTGTTTTTCAAATTACACACATCTCTGTTCCCTCACTTTCACTTTCTCAGCCTGTAATTTCAGAGTTGCCTTTCTGCTAGCTTTTCTATTCCACTGGATTCTCCTGATGCATCAAATGGAGTCATTCTTACCTAAGTGGTAAGCATAGGATTAAGGTTAATTAACTATACAGAAAGTTATAAAATTGCCTTTGGTCCAGTGCTTTTTTTCAGCTAATTCAGTCTCTTTGCTCAAGTAGCTTTAAGTACTTCTGTTACTACTAATAGAGAGTATGTATTTCAAAGATTTGTGTCTATGTATCTAGACCACATCATGAAAGGAAGGAATCTTGATGGCTAAACTCAACCATAGTGATTTTGTATCCGGTTGTATTTCAAGAGAAAAGCTCTTCAACATATTTAATATACACAAAGATAACTATGCTTACACAGTCTCAGTTTTGATTTAGTCTGTATAATTGAATTCAGAGCTTCACAAGCCTGGCATAGTGCAATGCATTTTTTTGTAGTTGCAAAAGAGGAAGGAACATATAAGACAGGGAGGGGTTGTGTAAGGAAGGGAGAAGAGATAAAGGATGAACTCTTCAGAAACCAGGAAGTGATAAACTACACAGGAGAAAGCCTGATATTAGTGATGACAAGTTTTATGTATCTTAGTACAAGGGTACAGTAAAACAAGTAGCATCAGACTCTCAGTGCTCAGGTCTACAAACACACATGTGAATTTCAAACCATGGAATTCCTGAAGGCTTTTTTAATAACTTTATGGTCTTCAGTTGATGATGGGAAAGAATTTAATATCTCAATTGTCCAGCAGGATTATCTAATTTTTGGAGAACTCTTTAGCAGAGAGAGAGAGAGAAAGAAAGAGAGAGAGATTACAACATAAACATAGTTAGAAGAAAACAAAATACAACTCACTGTGTGTCTGTACACTATGAGCTGTAACACTCCAGAGAAGATCATAGTAAACATAATGTACTTGGCCTCTCTGTCGTGGACTTCGGGTTGGTTGCTTCTTTGCATTGCCAGTGGTGCATTTTTGTACTTTTTGAAGGCATCAGTTACCAGCAGTTTGCAAAATGACTCAGGAGGACAAATTACAAGGAAACCAAAGCATAACACTGGAAAATATGTTTCTTGTAATTAAGATGCTGTAGGGAATCACCAAAGACTCCTTGGGCCACACTGCAATGCTAGAGGGCAAATTCTCAGTCACGTGCTCAGCATAGATGTAAAATCTATTCCAAGATTTCTGTGTGAAGGAGAGGACAGACTTCTGGAGTCCTTACTCTTGCCTGGTTAACCTACCCCTGTTGGCTGTCTTTGAAAATCTCTTGTGCTTATAAACATGGAGAGTCCAGTAGAAGTCACCTAACAAAGATGTCAGGCATCCAGTCTTCATGGAGGGAAGGATGCCAAGGAATGTTAATGAAGAATATTAATAACTTTGCATTTCTTTATTAGCGAGCACTATATGTCATTGTGTTGAAGTTGTCCCCAGAGCTAAAGGAATTAAAATAGTGTTATAAAAAAACATCCCAAAAGAAGTAGAACATTTTATTCAACCAAAAATTAAATTACTATGGGCTTCTTGGTTTGCTGAATTCTTCTGCAGTTCAAATTTCAGATTCTTAATTCACTGTGCAAAAATGTAGGATAAAACACATGGGAATTTTTAAAGTGCTAAGCTATAGAAACTCACACAGAGCAGTTCAGCTTGGGCATCTCAGTTTGAAAGGGGATTCAGTAAAGCCATGGAATGCATATTTTAGACAATAGAAAGATTATATGATGGAGCATCCTGGAAAAAAAAGAAAAAAGCGTAAAAAGCTAGAATGATTCTGCCTTGACAACAGAGAAGCAAATAAAATAGAAATGTGGCTGATAAAAATACAGTAAAGTACCTAAAATTATTATAAACCTACATTGAAGACAATGTTATTGAAGAAGTTTGATATAAAGGCCTAGAACAGAACCGATAGAATGTAATCTGTTCAATACAAACAAAACCCCCCAAAAGATTGTTTCCATTATGGTGGAAGTGAGCAATGATATTTTTTGGAAGGATCAGATAGCTGCACGGAACAAACCACATCAATTATTTTGGTGCTCGTGTGGACCTGGCTGTAAATAAGGCTAGGGGATGAATTTTGCACAACTTACATGTCTTTGGTATTGGAGCCGTTACCATTCTGGTACCATGAGGTGTGTTCATCATTTGCTATTTGAGGTGTTCTAGTTAGCTGTGGTTGTACAGAGAGGTCATATGATGTAATCTGCGCTCCCAGATGGAGCAACACAAGCACTTACAGAGCAAACAGTAACGCATATTCATTTAAAATGTAAACTTGCCGTTTGAAATTTCCCTTTCAAGAAATATTCCTGTATGTCTAAATAACTCAGTGAAAATGTTAAGGTACAGAAAAATAAACACAAGATTTAAAGAATGGGTATTATGATCACTGTTGCAGCTCCTACTCAGTAGTTTCCTGTGCCCACAGAAAACATAAGATCCAGTCATTTATCAATTCAATGACTGGAGTTGTTAAGATTAAAATAAAGATACCCACACTTTAAAGTGAGTTTGTACTTGATGCCTCAGTCTGTGCCTGCTGGAAACTGAGAACTCCAGTTCCTAAAAAAAGGTCCGATCACAGATAATGAAAATAGCAGGAACACACATGCTTCTGTATTAGCAGTTACTAATGCAACCTCATTCTTGTGTGCTGCCTGTCCAGGGGGCTCGGGGAGTGTTATGTCCCAGCATCTAGTAACACATGAACATTGACTGAAGCTTCTCTTGGATTTGGACATTCATACCACATTCCCATTATTGGGTTTCTGGTGTCTAGTTACAGTCCAATATACCCTATAACTCTTCACTGAGAACATTACTAAAACTTCCTCATTTTCCTGGAACTAGTCAAGCTTAATACTGCTGAAATTGCTACCTCTGTTAGATATGGGTGATGGTTGCTGAGGCATTCAAGAGCTGTTGCAAAAAACATGATTGTATTTGGCTTCATTGATTATGAAATGTTACCCCCAAAACCATTAATTTAAAACTAACTGGTTTCCACTTACGGGAATTTTGAATTATGAGGCTTTGGAATTTTTTTGATCCCTTTTTAAATACTTGATAAAGAAACCATTATTTATCTAACATCAGCTATGCGCTATTTTCCCTCACTCAGGTTAGGGGCTTGGTTTTTGGCTGTGCAGAAGGGCTTGTTTATAAACAAGAGAATAACAGAAGTGAAAATACATGTACATACATATCAGTGCCACTGAAGGATGACCTTTTCTCTTTCTCTTTTTTTTGTCTTTTAAATAACAGCCAGTCTCAAGAAACCCAGTCTGCTTGGCTGAATGTTTTTTCCCAGGATAGCATTTCCTCTCTTGGAGGGAAGCTGCCTCAGTCACATCTCTATTTAACTGTCTGCCCCTCATCCTCCCCACCCAGTCTGCTGATCTGTGTTTCCAAATATACCCTTAATTATGTATCTGAAAATGGAGAAACATAAGAATAGCACACAGTGGCATGTTCAGGTTTCTAGTCTGTTTTCATAACAACGTACAATGCTGTTCTGCAAAGCAGCAGAACAGATTAAAGATCACACAAAATTGTCTCTGGCTTACTGTTTCTGGTTTTGTAGGCACTTATGGAATTCCCAGTACAGAGATTTCTTCGTTACTTGGCATATGCTTGAAGATGCTAACATAACGTGCAGAGCTATTACATGAGTTAAATAGAAAAAACAGATCCCAGTACATGGCTTGACTTAATAATACTCTGTCTGTAGGGCAGTGGATATCACATTTCAAATTGTTCAGATACAATTGCCTTATCTTTGCTTTGTAATCCTGAAAATGGTTGGCATCACAGGTGTCTCAACCTGATTTAGCATTGCAGTCATTATTAGGCTATTTTTTTAAGCATGCTTAAAAAAACAGGCCTACACAGTATTTGGTATCCTTTTTTATAGCTATTCAAATGATGGATAGCATACAGATGAAGTGGTGAAACAGAAAGCAAATTACTCCAGGGTCTGCACAGGAGTGTCACTTATATAGGAAAAGAGTCTTTAAAACTATGTGTGGATTGAGTTAAAGTCTAGAGTGCACCAAAAATATGGTACAAATGAAGCTCAGTGGACATCACATCTGGTTTCATCATCTCTGTAGTTTTTGCTTCCCATAACTACATATAGTTGTCTGAATATATATAATACAAAGGACTTTTGTATAATATCGTAAGAACTGACTGGCCCTGCTTGCTTCTGAATCCTTTCCAAGAAGAGAGAAGAGAGGTGCATTTTTTAATGCTGCTTTTGTAGCCCAGGCAGCTATGTGGTTCTTTTGGTGGTCTGCTCTGGCAGACAATGTAAGCAGCATGAGGCTAGGTGTGTGCCATGGATATGGATTTGGAAGTCAGTGCACCTGTAGATCTCATGCAGTTTTACTCAGTGAGCACTGAAAGTTTCTCAATGCAGCTTTACACACAATTTTTGTTTGGACTGGGTGGAGTTCAGGAAGAAGCCAAAAATGTTCTTGCTTGTGTAATTTTCAGTTAAGATCAGTTGAATTTAATTCTCAAATGTGATGTCTTTCCATCAGCTTGTGTAACAATTAACACAAGTTATGTGATGCCACGTGCTTTGGCAGAGGAGCTAGAAAGGTTACAGTTAGGTGGGATTTGGAACATGGAAATCCAAACCTATTTAAAATTGTAAAATAATAAAAATTTGCAATATTCCTTATCTCTTAAGAGCATCTCTTGCCTGCCTCTCTGAAGAGAAAAGAAGCCTAAGCTGTTTTTTGATTCAATTATTTTCAAACATCTTTATCTTCTAGAGACTTACCTGTCTTTGAGACCTGCTAGTAATGCTCATGATGCACAAAAATACTCCCACTGCCAAGGAGCAGCATTGACTCTAGATGTACACATTCACATGCTTGATGCGTTTCCTGTCATATTTAAGATGTTTGATTACATTTCCACATTAATTTGCAGCATCAAATTCTGTCCTTATTGTATAAAGGCAAAATCCTGACTTCAGCATTGCCTAAGATGGAGCTCAAAATCTTTACTGTGTTATGTACAGCCATGTTAATGGTGAAAGCTCTTTGTTGAGTACATGTCCATGGGTTACTGCTTATGCAAACTGTGGCTGCATGTTCCCTAATGAGATTAGGCAATCACTTCATATAATCTCTCATTCTGTTGATTGCTTTACTGCCCGTAAAAGAACATTTATATAACCTACCTGCACAGAAAACCACATCCCTTCTATCTGAGAGATGAGGCTGATGACAGGCTGAATTTCCACATGTGGTTTTGGAGCAGCAGCTAGGTCTTGTCTTAATTAATACCCTGCAGCAACTTTGTTTCAGACTGTGTCCTAATTTTTTATGAATAATAATGATTCTCCTATCTTTACACAAGGCATCCTGCATTTCCTCACAACAGAGCTTTTCTTTGAGGAGGTATTGCTAAACCTCAACAAAGCTAGGAAGCACTCTAGAGAACTTGTTACCACTACCAGAGTGATGCCAGCTTTCAGATAGATAGTGCATGGAGGGGGAAAACATTTGGCCAAGGTGCTAAAAGACAACTACTAAGAAGGTATCAAAACTAGAGACAACTGAGGAGAAAAAATAGTTCCTAGGAAGGAGGAGAAAAGGGAACAGTAGAGAAATAGTGGAAGTCCACAGTTTCCTTGGCCAAGCACACAAATCATCACTCCCATCATCAACACATCAAATCAGGCAGGTGAGTAGGAACCTGACTGTTCTCATCCAGATCTGATGTGCGGTAAAGAGAGGGGGAGATAAGTTGTGCAACACCTTCGTCACCTTACTGTTAATGCTGGATAATACAGATCTTACACAATCCCGCTCCAGAACCTCTTCTCTACTTAGGAACTGGACTGTCATACCTACTGCAGGCTACCAAATGCAGTGTATAGAAAAAAGTAGCCCATGCCATGCTAACTAGTCAGAAGAAAAGGTACTGTTTTCTTTGTGCCTCATGGTGTTGTCAACAGCAGAAGCAAAACACTACATGTTAACTCTTGCCTTCCTTGTCTGAAAGCAGTCATTTCATGGAGTAGTCCTTCTAGTGAAGGACATTGCTGACCCAGTTTGTAATGAAAACATACACAGAGAAAATTAACTTGGGCAATAGAAACATCTGAGGGTCACTGCCTTACCAAAAAACAATGCCGTAGCTCAGGAGAGCCTCAGTACAGACGTTCTTAAAGTCTGGAAATCCAACAGACTACGAGAGAGAAGAAATGTGGCATCTGTGAAAGGATCAGGAACCCAGCATCCCTGAAGATCCATTTATCAAATAAGGTATCACTAGTTTGATTTACAGTACTTTTTAATGGGTTAGAATACCAGTGTTCACCTCTCTGGCAGATAGTACCACCTTCTCCATCCAGTAAGTGCTAAGTGGCATCTCCCTTCCTCCCAGTTTTTTTTAGTCTCAATTTTGCATACAAAACCTACCCATGGATGACACTGCTGTCCCTCCTAATCATGCCATGTTTGCTTCCTGCAGGTGAACGGCCTTTTGAATGCAACTGGCAAGGGTGTAACAAGAAGTTTGCTCGTTCCGATGAGCTGGCCCGCCACTACCGCACCCACACTGGAGAGAAGAAGTTCAGCTGTCCCCTCTGCGAGAAGCGCTTCATGCGCAGCGACCACCTCACGAAGCACGCCCGCCGCCACGCCAACTTCCACCCAAGCATGCTCAAAAGGCGAAGCGGAAGCAGCTCAAGAACAGGGTCTGTCAGTGACTACAGCCGCTCCGATGCCTCAAGTCCAACAATTAGCCCTGCCAGCTCCCCATAGACCTACCTGCACTGGATGTCAGCACTTTGCTTCTAATACCTAACGTGGAGTTTTGTTTGTGTTGCACACATTTAAAAAACTCTGCTGCTTCCCCTCCTCAGCTCCCCACCCGCCTTTGGTTTTAATAGCTGCCTCCCACTGCAATTTCCAATCAAATTTTCTTTATCCAACCACACAAGTGGCTATTCTAACCTCATGGACAGACTTACATGTTACACTTAATGACTCCTGCTGTCTCAATATTTCATACATTTTGCAACCATTTACAGATCCTCTTGATTATTCTTTATAAGAAAATGAGAAAATCTAAAAAAAAAAAAAAAATCCCCACTTAATTCACCTCAGGTGTCAAAGTAGTTTTTTAAGACCTGATTGCACAACATGAGCATACACACACTCACAAATCAACTGTGTTGGATTGTGTCCCCCTTCTCCTTTCTCAGGGATGGATATTTATATTACACAATAATTACAATGAAGACACACCCTAACCACAGCCTTACTTTGTAAATATATTTGCACTCGGAAGCTTTTTGTTAGGTTCTTTCACACACTGGGGAAAAATAACAAACAAACAAACAATACAAAACCCAAACCAGTACTGGAATGTAGTACCAGACTCTTCCATTGCTTGTTTTCCTGATTACATACATTGGGGAGTGTCCAAACTGGAGTCCTCTCTTTCTTCAAGCTGCCCTATGCTTTTGATAGTGAGCCATCTTTTCACTTCATGCTGAAGATGCTCCAACCCCAACTTCCTATTGCAAAAATCTCTGTGAGGTTGATAAACTTGTTTGTTTGTTTCATGCTAGATAAAATTCTGAGAAAAAAAAAACCCTAAATCAGATGCCTTAAGTAAATAACCTAAATCACGAGGAAGCATTTTACACTGGGCAACATTTGATTGCAAGGTGGCATGGAATTTCGGAGGCATTCTGTTGTCACTCTTTCCAGGTTGTAAGCTCTCTGCACTGCCTGTTCAGTATGGGACCAACAGAATATTCAAAGCAGACAGAAATCAAACCACACTGACTTCTTGATTCTTTTTTTTTTAATGAACTGTGGAAATACCATAACTGAACCTATGCCCACCAAAACTTTCATCAAGGTACTTACCTACTGTACAGCTGTATCTTAGGAAGACAGATTGGTTAAGACATAGTTTCTGTATCCTGTTTCATCACCACCATTGTCACTGATAAAAGGAAGTGAAAATCATAAGGTATCTTGTGACTGGAAAAATAAAATATGCATTTTAAAGTTTTAAAAGAAAATGACAACATTTTAGCTCAGCACTACTACAAGTTTCTCAAAAATACACATACCAGCATAAAGTAAGGTGCTGTCATTTCCTAAAAAGTGCTTAATAAGAAGAAGGGAATTTTGGCTAGTTTTCAGTAACTTTCAAACATTTGACACTCGATAGAGCACTAGGAGGTAGATTTTAATGTTCTTATGGTAAAAAATACAATAAAAGACCAGGAGCATTGTGAAGTCCTGGAGACCCCACTGCAGCAAATACACTTTCCTTGGTTTCGCTGGGTCTGATGGTGTATATTATAAATTCAGGCCCTTTCGATACTGGATTTTTTTGGGTTTCCTTGTTTTTACTGTAGGGTATAGTTAAGTGTAGCATGGTGAAAAGAAACCCTCTATGCCACACCTGCCATTTGATATCAAGTGAATGCCTCCAGATTCCAAATGAACCTGTATCTTACTTGCTGCTTTGCGTTGATCCAATTTTGCAAGTTTTTATTGTACTGTATATTAACTGTGAGAAGCTAATATAGATTTTCAAGTAGTTTCATAGGTACTTCTATAATATTTACAATATTCCTAATACTACGCATTCTATTAGTTGTATGGATAAATACTTAAAGACAGTTCAAAGTGCAGATGTTTTAGTGCTTTTTTTCATGCTCATTTGCTTCAGATTTCACCTCTATAAACCCACAATTTTTCCTTTTGAATTGGAAGTCATGTAAGGCATAATTCTACTGTTTCATTTCACAGAAAACGAAAGCACGTCATAAGGGTTTTACTGCAAGACAGCAAATATTGTTGAGTTTGTGTGATGAGTTGCCTAACCACTGTGAGTTAGGGGAAAGCCAGATCTGCTTGTCTCCATAGATTTCCTCTTTTCTTGTTTTCCTTTTCAAAACATGTCACCTACTGAGATAACACAATTTCAACAACTTGATACAATTCAGGTAACAGGAATTCACATTCCAATCATTTCTGTGACTGCTAAAAGTGCTCTTGTGCTGTAGCTAGTAAAGAGGCATTTCAGCTATCTAGCTAAAGGAATTCTACAGGTCAGCTGTGTCTTGTGCACATACTTTGAAACAAGTCATAAATATATTTATCATTACACCTTAACAGAGGAATGGGAGTAACACAACCAAAATAAAAAGGTGAACTTCAGCAAAAATCATGGGCTTCATGTTCTAAATTCAGTTTGTTGTAAAATCATCTTTTCCAACAAGAGCATCATTTAATCTTTAGCAAAGGAGGAACCACTTTAGTCCATTTACTGAGGGCATAATAACTCTGCATGAGTCAGTAGGTGCATTATAGACAACTTGGTTTAATAGCCTGGAGAAAGAATATTTGCACCAGGTTTTATTAGTACTGAGATTATGGGATAACCTATCCTGAGTGACATAAGAACTATGTAATCTTCAGCTCAAACAGTATACTAAGCATTTTATGTGTATTCCCCATAGAAACTACTAATAATTCTCCAACTTTGAACCAAAACCAAAAGGTTTCAAAGTCAAATTTCCAGTTCAGCCAGTTCATCCAGTGAGAAGGCTGAGCCTGTGCATAGCAGCATTGCTGCACTTTCAGGGAATTTGCTGAAATTTGTCAGTTAAGCTTCCATTTATACCTTAGCTTTAAGTACCTCAGAGTGTGTTAAGGCTGACAGTCACACTGCTGTGTTTTAAAATCCTAGCTAGAGTTTCAAATTAGAGTTTCATTATGTGTTTGATACATGATAGCTTATTCCAAACTACTCGTAGTTTCCAAGACTGGATGTGAACAAAACTTCTCTTAATATTTCCATATGGAAAGAGAGTGTTTGGGGTTTTCTACATCTGCTGGATGCTAGGAAAGAAGCAGAAGTACCAGCAAGGTGATAAGACTCCATTCTTGCTTCACAGATATGAGAAGTTTGAACAGCTCAAATGGTGTTTTGAAATCTGTGTGCTTATCCAAACTAACCTCAGATTTTTACCCTTCTGTTGTTTCACCCAGCACTGTGAGCTCAGTCTCCTGGCATAGCAACAAAACACTGCACACCCAGGAAATGCTGCTCTGGCAAGGTGCAGATTTCTTCCCAGTCCTCTCCATTTGGAGGAGTGTGCATCTCTCCTCCTGCCTCCTCCTTTCCCTATGCAATCTGTTAAGGTGAATCCCCACAAACTACAGAATCGCCCTAATTTTATTTTCCTTTTAATTTCAGACTATAAAGCCAAGTTTATTGTTATTAAGAGAGCCCTGAAAGTTTGCTTGTGTTACTCCAGCCATAATTCCATCTTCCTCTCTAAAAGTTAAGCTTATCTGCCTTGCTATACGAAATGGGTGCAAGTCAAAATCATCACTTCACTACCACAATGCAAATGAAACTAAAGACACTCTTAGAAGCTCATTCACCCCTTCCACTAACCTCATCCTCTGTGAAGGCCTAAAGTGCATTAATGGCCACATAAATGCAGTTTTTATCCTGATTCTTAGAAAACAGTCCTGGTAAACTCCTGGCAGCTAGATTTTATTGTGAGAATTGTTTATACCTGCAAACTAGTTGTTCCTTGCTTTTATAATATATGCATATTATCTGTTTACATAACTGCAAAGGTATGTATTTATAGCAAGTCATCAGAAGTCTCTGATGGTAACACCTAACTCATGTACATATCCTACCCTCTTCACTGCACTAACCCTTGCAATAACTTTTAGCTGTGAGAGCCTCTGTACACCTTTAAAACCTCATTACCTTCTGTGCAGCTGTTCAGTGATTTCCATGGTTCGTGCAGCCAGGCAGTACGAGGCTTTGTAAGAAGCTTACCTATTTCTAGCTATTCACGGTCAAAACTGCTTTTCTCCAGCAGAATCTGTACTGTGTGAAGTGCATTTTTGTTGTGGGGAACATGGTCTGTGAAGAAAGAGTAAGGAAAATGAACTCTGCATACTTTAAGCTTACCTTTTCATTGCCATTTAATTTACTAATTTCATAAGGTGATGCCAACAGACCGACTTTCAGGTGCTCTTTTACTCCATCACACCACGCATTTGTGCATTAGGTGCTAACATATAATCTATGTCAGTGAATGGTATGATGAACGTCTGTATTTTTAACTCTTCTGGGATAAAGCTATATCTCCTTAGGCAGAAGAAAATAACAGAATTATACTTGTTTATCCCATAAGCCAGAATATAAAATGCAAAAGCCTATTCAGTGGTATAGGGTTTTTTATATATAAATATCTATATATGTGGATTTTTAAGCATATGCACATATATAAAAATATGTATATATGTGTATATTGCATAGTGCGTGCGTGTATACATAAATACACAGCAATGTGTATACACTACATGCCAAATAATTAAGGGATGTCTACAGAGCAAAAATAGGTATCCATTTCTTAGAACTAGTGATGGGGTTGAACCAAAATCCTAGATCCAAATGCCACTGCATTTGGAAAGTGTGAACCTGTGTTTTGAGATTTGTGGTTGAGTTCCATCTCTGGTCACAGCTGCAGTTACATGTGTATATATACATTCTGGGGTTGTGTGTGCGTGCATGTGCATGCTTCTTCACAAGCACATGCCTGGGTGGGTGACAGGAATATATGTGCCAGTAAGTGTGCATGGGTTTACATATATACTTCCAGCTTTGGTGAACTGTGATGTTGCCATGTCATCTTCACCTGTACAGTTTTATCAGCAGCTCATGAATGCTTCCTTGGGTCACTTTGCAACTCTTTAAATCACTACATTGAAGTATTACAGTTGTACAGTTATACGTTCATCTATTCTTGCTCTGCTGTAACTTTTTATGTATTTTGTACCGCATAGATTATATATTGTGATAATGTCCTATGCAACAACAGTAAAGAAGGGAAAAAAAAGGAAAAAGGAAGAAAATTAACAGCTGTAAGATATCGTCTTAACTTGTATGCATGGTTAGTGACGTTTACATTTCCCAAAATAAAACATAACTATGAAATACCTAATTTCCTTCTCTATGTGTCAGTTAAAAAGCATCAGTTGTTAATATTTCTGCTGTTTGAGGCTTGATACCTTGTTTGATATGTTTGTTTAAATTTCACCCTGTGCTGTTGTTTAAAATGGGATCTATTTTTTAATCACTGAAAGTTTCTCTGGTGTGTTTTGTACTCTCCTCTGCTTTAAGCAGTATTTTACAGTTGCACAGTGAAATTATTTTCTCAAAGCTGGCATAGACTGTTTTTCTTTACAGGATGGTTATGGGATTAATATGCATGAGTTCAATGTCAGAGAGCCAACCATCCTTTCTTTCAAAGCTCAGTTCTCTGCAAATTCCTGATACCATCTCTGCAAGTAGCAATGTCTCCTCCAAACAGCAGTAGTTTAATCTCACAGCACCCTGAAATGCTCTTGTCTAATTTTAAAGATGAGGAAATGGAAACACAAGGGATTTGAGTGACTTTCTCAGAGACACGAGGCAATGGCAGATGTTCACCTTTATCCTCCTTTGAAAGCACCACCACACTTCCAGGAAAACAATTCTGTACCCTAGAATGAATATATGTCTATAGAATATTCTAACTGTTTGCAAAAATAATTTAAAACAGTGAACTACTATTGGAAGAGGAAAGCTAAAACATCCAATTGTGGGAATTACTTTAAAATGAGTGTATTTTCTTTTGCAAGGGTCATGAAAACTTTTCAGAGCACATAACTTGGAGATCCATTATCTTTAATAACAGGTTTCCCCGTTGCAGTGTTGAACTGCCAGCACTGTTCATTATCTGCCCATGTGCCATTCGCTTGTACGTCTGTATGTGTCTGTGATCAACTGCTATTTTATAGCTCACTAAGTAACAGAATGCTTAACTGTGCTAATGCAGTATCTAAGGGCTTGTTATCTGAGCGTAACAGTCTCTGTGCATGTGCAGTGGATTGCCCAGACTATTGGTGAGCCCTCACTGGAACACAAGACAAAGTGCTCTTGTCCAGCAGAAAGCCACAGGTGAAGAGAGTTTCATTCTCTGCTACTAAAATCAGCATGATGTGGCCTCTTCCTGCTTATTCTCAATGTCCATGCTGTAACTGGGAAATCTCAGGCAGGGGATTCTCTAAAGCATTTGGGTTGTGAGAGTCCTCAAGCAAAAATCCTGGCAAAGCACCTAATACCTGAGTGAGCAGAAGTTCCCTTGCAAACCTTGTGTATTAGTCTGTCTGTTGAACTCTTGTATTTCAGATCCACTCAAGTAACTAACATCACCCTGCTCCTAATGCTTCCCCAGATGTCCTTGTCACCCCATTCAATTTTCACAGTTGAACAGACAGGTTAGGCTTTCTGTTCTAGCTGCTGTAGAAGTCTGATTGCTTTTTGCTAGTTGGTTCCTATGGAAAGGATTAGTGTGACATGTCTGGCTTCTGCTGCTACCTGGTCTTCCAGCCAGTTGCTCTGTCTGAATTCAGTGTTTGTACTGGGGGGAAGGTAGTGAGGAGTCTTTTTCACTGATGCTAGAGAAAGCTGATACAGACTCTTGCTCCTCTTCTGTGTGAAGGAATGAGTCTTGAAAATACAGGTTACACATCACTTCTAAACACTGTTTTGTTCATGAAAATAGGCCCTGAAGAGTAGCATTTCTGAAGTCTTCCTACATGAAGGATCCATCCTATGTTTGATAACCAAAGAGCAGTCAAAGACTGTTTTCTAACTTCCTAGAAGAAAAGAGAAACAAATCCTTCCAAAAGGATACTCTTCTTTTTCACATTAAGTATGGAGTTGTTGCCTTGGTACTGTAATGTTATGTGCCTCCCCACCCAGACACCCACACTCTCTGAAACATGCAGGTTCACACATTCTCACCTTCAAAAGAAACTTCTCCTCTCGGGTTGCTAAATGTATGGGTTTCTGTTTCGCCTGTGACTCAGCATTTGCCATGAAATGGTCACAGACTTGGCACTAGTCCATCAGTTCAGAGGAGAAGCGATATTACTGCTGGAATTAGGATGGGATTTTCCTATTTACACTGACCTGTGTATAATTTCTGGCTTCAAAGCAGTCCCCTTCAGGCTCATTACCCCAGCTGTTCAAGGAACCACACCCATGGCATGCTTTGCTGTTTGACTGCAAGAGATTAAAGTGCCATAAATATAAATACAGAGTCATAGAAACGGAGAAAAAAGTGAGAGAAGGTGGAGATTGAAGCAGAAAAGAGGTGAGGACAAAGAGACATGCCCAGTGTTTCCAGCAGCTGACCAGAAAGGCTCATACTGCACCAGAATACACGTGGGGCTGCCAGGCAGCACCTCTAAAGATGACCAGAAACTGCATCATCTTTTCCAAGAGCAAGGAAGGAGCTAAGTCAAACAGTGATTCAAGCAGGCAAGCCCACATGTCTGTCTAGCTACAATGCATTGCTGGCAAGCAAACAGTATAAAGAGTGAGGGATTATTTTAATAGATTTCTCAATCTATGCTCCAGACAAGGGAGGGGTGTCCGGATGCCCAGACATCTGAGCAGCAAGAGGGGAAGAGGGAAGCATTGAGAGCCAGATTTGTGCTTTGAGTAACTCAGAGAACAAGTTTGCATTATACAAGTATGGAGAAAATCAAATATTAGAAGAGTGAACAAGAGAGATCTGAGAAAACCTGAGAGAGGTTTTAGGCAAGATCAGGCCCCAAAGGTCTGCTAACAGAACCTAAACACTGAGCTTAGCAACGACGCTGCCTCACGAGGAGGAAACAGCTCTGGAGCATAATTGCTGCTGCATCATAATTGTAAATAAAGGATCAACCTGTCCTACCTGGTTGGCACTGGCAGGAGCTTGATTTAATCTTTGGTTTCCACTGGCTGGAGCAAATGTTCAACAGGAAAAGAGGGGATGGCATCAGGGACTAGGCTAAGAAGGGCTCTAAGATGCTGTTGCTGGCAGGTTTTTGCTGAGCTGATGTTTCTTCTCTGCATCAGTGGCTAAATGTGTCTGCCTGAGCACATTGCAGCAGGTCTGAGCCTGCTGCATTAGAACTTGTTAGGTACGTGCCAAAGGGTCGCACAGGCTTACACTGCCCAAGCTGGCTTGTTGAGAGCCAGCCCAAGTGCCCTTCCAAAGGCCTACCAGATACAAGTAGGGGATCTCTCAGAGGGAAGATTCCAATGGGTGGATGAGAGAACACCATTGAGAAAAATGGGCCAGTTGAAGGACCAGAGAGATGGTGCTGGTTAAAGAGAGAGGTTCAGGTGTATGGCAGCACAGTAAGAGGAATGAGATTTACAACTGTGGCAAACAGACGAAAGGTACTATAAGTAGGTACTATATAAGTAGGTAAAGAGAGGGAAGGTAAGTATAGAAAAATGAGAAAGAAGTACAGGGTAGGGCAATTTTATGTCATTTTCTAATACAAAAAGAAAGGCCTAAGGTGCAAAATCCAAATGGGGGTCTAGAGGAAGGAATAAGGTTGCTCAGGTAGTATTTCAAATGGACTAGAAGGTAAGGCATGTCAGTGTGTAATAAACAGGACTGTGTGTCTTTAAGAGACCAATGTTTGTGTTTTCCCATGCTCTCCTATTGTGGAAATAACTTTCTGAGTCATTTCTCTGATCCTGGAGACAAACTGAACAGACACAAAACATAATAAAACACAATAGCAACGGGAAGAGAGAAATTCCTCCCTCCCCCTTCCACCACACGCGTTTCATGTCAGCAATCTGAGCACACTCAGAGCCTCCCAGTGGAAGAAAAGCTGGGAACAGCCCAACAGTGTTGTTTGGTACACACAGCTGAATAGAGCTCCCCTTCCACTACATAAACAGGTAAAAAATGAAAGCCACACTTCCCCAGTCTGTTACTTGTAGATATGTTACTCACTCGCTTTGGTTTAAAGTCTTACCCTCCAGATTCTCCGCAGACCATGAACAGCAACAGGCATTTGCTACCTTTTATAAACTTCAAAGCTTTGCACTTCAAAGACCCTGTAAATTTTCTCTCAAGCCTTATGCCTCACCCTCTGCAAAAAGATGTCAGTCTGGGGCTCTCAGAATGCCACACTTGGAAGCTCACATACAGCTAAAATCAACATCACAACTATGTTCCCAGAAGGGAGTAATGAGATGGGCACCCCCACATGGGACTGGCCCCACGCCAGGCTGTATCTTGACTTCCTGCACCAAAACACAGGATCACCACATCAGACCTGAGGCAAGTCCATTTTCTCTGTTGCGTATTGAGAACTCTCAAACCCTTTGCTATCACAGACAAGGCCCCGTGAGGTTGTCACATCCTTGCAGGTTTGGTTTAACACACAGCCTTTTTATTAACTTTGGAATTCATAAAACCAATCCCCAGCATTCCCACTCTTGGGAGGCCATTTGCAGCCTGCTGGAAGGAACGGGATGACTTGACAGGAAGAAGAAAGTTTCGTGCAGGACTGCGAATCTCTCCTGGCTGCTGCAGTGAGCCCTGCTCATGGGACCAGGGCCAAGGGAGATGCCCGTGCTCCTGGGCAGCAGGCAGGGCTGGCTGCAGGCCCCTTGGAAGAAAAGACCTACATCCACCTCCCGCCCCATGGGAGAGGAGTCGCTGCCAGCTGAAGGTTTGGAAGCAGTCACAGGGCTCCTCAGCTTTTCCAGCTTTCCTGAAGACCGGCTCGCGGATGGCTTCCCCTTACCGTGCCCTCGCGTGCAGCGATACTGAGTAACCCGGGTGAGCGAACAGAGGCAAGCCCAGGAAACAGGAACCCTGTGGAGGGTGGGGCTGCACAAACAACGGGGCTGGGTGAATAAATCGTGCCTGGCTGTTGGCTTCACTGTAAGAAACCTTCCATTAGGGCTCCACTGGGTATTTTTGGACTCTGCCTGTCTATTTTTAGGAGGAATAATTAATACTGAAGGAAATAAGGAAAAAAAAAATAAATCGAGCTTTAAGCCCAAGAATGGAAAATTTGGACTCCACAAAATTGCTGTGATTAAAGAGGACTGAAAAGGAGGAGTCATATTTCAGGAATAAAAATATGCTACAAATTACTGTAAAAATTGTATATTACATGGTGTTGGCTAAGAGAGGGGAGGCATTTCAAGAAGACAGCGCTTCACCACTTAACTGTTACTAAACAGGAATGAAGCACAGCTGAATGCCCAGCTTTAAATCACAGCTGTACTCTGGCTGCTTTTGTGTAGCCCTGAGCTCTGCTGAGGCTCCCAGCTCCTCTTCTTTGGGAGGGGCTGGATGGGACCTCCGGAACAACTGGCACAGGCTCTGCCCAGTCCTGTGCATGGCATCAGGCAGTGAGAGAAAAATCACAGCCAAGTTACTGAGCACCCTCGCCAGGCCCTTAAAACAGACTGCCTGAAGAACAAGGCTATTACAAGGCCAGAAAATCTGTTTTATGAACTAAGATGGGAGGTTCTTAGACAAAAACCCACCCTCTGGACATGGGAGCCAAAACATGATGGAACAGTGTGTGCAATGCTTTCAAAATTCAGCTATTATTTTACTAACAGCAGTTGTTTAGATTCACATCCCTCAGCCTTATGACAGTCATCTGTCTGTTCATGTTACCATTGCCTATAGAAGAATTAAGCCTTTCTTTAGTCATCTTCTGCTTGTGAGTTCATCCAGCTCCTAGGTGACACATACTTAACAACAGCCACTGCCATCAACATGTGTGGGTACCTCACAGACACACACAGGTTGCTGACATGAGCGCAGGACAAGCACTTTCCTCCTTACCCAGAGCTTGCTCCAGAGGAACGATCTGGACACTGAAGCAGAATTAGCCCTGCCTGCCTGTCAGCACAGTCCTGCCTTAGAGCTGCAGGATGTGCTCTCCACATATCCTCTCTTGACCCAACTAATTCTTTAGTTCAGGTGGCAAATTTGCAACATGCTTGGTAATGTATTAACCTCATTAATTCTGCAAAGCCTTGGTTACTGTATTAAACCCCAGTGTCCTGGGTTCACCTGTAACAGTTATTTTTCTCCTTCCTAGTAGCTGGTGCAGTGCTGTGGTTTTGCTTTAGTCTGAGAACAATGCTGATAACACCAATGTTTTAGTTGTTTCTCAGTAGCACTTGCCCTGATCAAGGACTTCTCAGTCTCTCATCCTCTGCCAGTGAGGAGGGGCGCAAGAAGCTGGGAGGAAGCAGAGACAGGACACCTGACCCAAACTAGCCAAAGGAGTATTCCATACCACAGCATGTCATGCCCAGTATACAAACTGGGAAGAGTTACCTGGAATACTGTGCAGATGAGAAGTCAGTAACAGATTTTACAACTGACGCTGATACCAAATTAAACTCATGATTTTTCTCTGTTCACATAAATTATGGCATTTGAATGTTACCCATAAGCACCTACGTAGTAAATATACTCACATATGTAATAATTAAAATGCATTAACTGAGTCCTAAACCAGCCACTGCCATTTGCTCCACTTCCTTCCTACTCACTTGAATTGAACAATCACTAAGTTAATTAATCATTAGCTCATTATTACAATTGGCAGATGAAGTCTAATTAATTTTACTTAAAAAACCCCAGCATCCCTTGAATTACAATACCATGACTTACACGCAGTTGAATCTTGCACAAGAGGTATGGATGCTCAGGTCTGCCTTGCTTTCATTCCAGCCCCTCCAACAGTTTTCAACCTTTGTGAGCACCCTGCAAATGATTTGCTGTAGAATGAAGAAAGTAAATTCAGTATTATTGTGCACAGCACTGAGAACCATGGCTTTTTTACTCAGATGGTTCTATGACCTTCTTGAGGGAACAGGATGATGGGACATTTATCTGTGCAGAAAAACAGTATTTTCACCTTGCAAGTGTAACATGGGGCACAACAGAGTGAGACTAGAAGTTCTTTAGGCATCTCTCCAGCCCCACGAGCTCAGTTAGGACTATATACTATTACAAATAAGCATCTATCACTAGGTTTCTATGCTGTGGTATGTGATTCCAACACCGCTTCCTGCATCCCCACAGCAGGAGATGAATAGATGGTTGTTAGCTGGTACCGGTTGTCCAGGGGCAACTGTAGTGTGGGTTAATGCAGTGAGCAAGCCCTCAGAGGAGGAGGGTCACCCCAAACAGAGCCATTTGACAGGGTGACCCAAAGGAGTCATTACTTACTAACACCAATTTCCCTCTTTGATACTTTTAATGAGAGATTAGCAACAAGCAGCATAAACTGAAATGGTGTTTTCCAAACTTGTGGATTGACTGCACACTCATCCATGATAGTTCTGAGCACACCATGAAAGGGAAACAAATCTCTAAAACAAGTTGAGGGAATCCAAATGTTCAGATCTCGGCCAGGATGCCCACTGGGGAGGCCAACCAATGTTTGATTTCAGCAAGCAAAGCCTTGTGTTGCTTTAATGTCCTTCCCCCAGGGAAGTCTTTAAGTTCTTTCTTAAGTGTAAATTTGATTTCTTCAAGCAAGTCTGCCCTATGTTTTCCTGAAGCTCTCCTGGAGTTGATAAAGCTCTAGAAGGATTCAGGAGTCTGATCATGTTAAACAAATTGTATGATTGTGGTCTTTAAATCAAAACAAAGAGAGTGCTCAAGAATTATTTCATGTGCCACTGCAATAAAGGTAAAATAATTCCAGTATCAATCAGCCAGGCAGATAAGTTTAATACTACAATGTCCTTCTGTTTAAGAACCATATTCCTAGAAACTAGTCATGTCACTTAAGAAAACTCTAGCAAATGCAGAGATTTGAACAAGCCCATAACCTCCAGAGTTCGGTATGCTGACCCTTAGCTTCTCTTCTGTCTCTAGGTACAGCATCATGAAGAAAGGAAGAAGGAAGAAAGGAAGTCCTAACGGTGGGTTGCCATATATTGTAGATGGATACCTTGGAGATCTGCAGAACAGGTAGACATATTCAAAGATTTATCTCTCCCTTCTCCAAATATTTTACTGATTTATCCCCAATTCAAATTCAAAATGATATCAAACAACAGCTGTTTACACACATTGTGAACACAGGCACAATAATAAAATGGTTAATGTGGAACTTGAATCAAGAAAGAAATAAAGGTAAAATAAAAAATGTTTATGTTGTAGAAATAGGCCCTTTCAAACATTTTTAGATTACTTGAAAAGATTAGAAGTTTATCTGATAAGTAATTAATCACCAATCCAATGTCTCAAGAGAGGCCTAGCCCCACACTAAGAGTTTTATCAGTCACCAGGAGAAAGTGATTGAAAGAATGAATAACATCAGAAGATTAAATGATTGGATGCTAGTACAGAGTAATGTGGATTGCTTAGTAAACTAGGTACAAACAAACCAAGCTTGCTTGATACAATCAGAATTAACTCAGGTATTTAGGAAAACAACTTGGCTATACTCACCAGATGGAGGACTCCAGCTCATGAAGCAAGGACTCTGAAAAATGCTAGGTGGAAGAGCAAGGAATTAGAGTTCCTTGTACATCTTATGTGGCCAGAAAGACTAAAGATGAATAAGTATACAATAATTTCAGTTAGGAAATAAACTTGTGCTGACATACAGACACTATCAGTTCTTATATAGAAACAATCTAGTTCAGAAGAGAGGCTGTCTAATAGTCTGCAGCAAAGTCTGAGTGAGTTAATTCTTGTTGGAGCTGAAGTGTTTTTCACAAAAAGCTTTCAGTCTCATTCAGGTATCTCCAGATCAAGGGAGATGTTAAAAGGCCAGAGGAGACTTGAAGCACAGGCATGAGAAAGACTGCATTCCAGAAGCTGCAAATAAACCTTTGCAACAGCCTTGGGAAGCACAATCTGCTTACCCTACCACAGAGGTCAAGGGATGGCCCCATCAGTGGGTACAAGCAATTCAAGGAGAAACACAAAAGAACTCAGACAGGAATGAAATGAGATCCAAGGGCAGAAACTGGAGTTACTTACCACATGTAAGATGACTTCTGCAGCACCAGGGAGTTCTCTCAAAAACCACTGCAGTTCAAACATAGTTGTTTGCGGATATTCTGTCCTCTGCCTGTTCACAGATGCCCTGAGGATGGTCACAGTGACAATCACAGCCCAGGCTGTACAACAGCAGCACAGAGGCTTGGCAGCACTGTACCTCTCTGCACGGAGGAGCTTTGTGCCTTTGGAGCCTGGGAACTAGGAACACTCTGTGGAAATGAAAGCTGAGGAGGCCTGGAAGTGCCTGATTGTTGGCCTTTGCCTCAGATGGTCAGCGTTACCCAATTGATCCAAATTAACCTTGAAATCAAATGGAGTGAACTCTGTAGCAGCAGAACGAAAGCTTGTGATGAACCAAGTAACCTCCCTGGGTGTGCAGCATGCTCCTGGGGCCCAGTTTCTTTTCTAGGCTTCAGTGTTTCTCCAGCATACACTGAGGAGAGCACACAGAGACCACAAACAAGAATTCAAGCATACGGATACTTTAGAAATAAGTTAATTTTATTGAATAGGCATTATAGCTTCTCTCTCTTTCAAATAATGGAGAAGCCAATTCACACAGATTACAGAGCTATCAGTTACTTTGAGTAATCTTTCATAAAAGAAAGAAATTAAATACAGTTCTGCTATAAAAAGTGCAACAGTTGTAACTGGAAGTTTTTCAAAACAAAAGCAAGTTTTACTACCTATTGCAAAAATTGGTTTAGTGCTTTAATACTTTACAAAGTAACAATCCAACTGCTAAAAACAGCTCTTGCACATCACCTTTGTCAAAGTATGGACCAGATTAAAAATGACATTTAAATTGAATTTGAATGAAACCTGCATGTCGAAAAGGTTCTCAAGAATTCACACTTCACAACAAAAAAAAATCATTATCCTTCAACGTTAATTAATGCTCCTGTTTCTTTTGAACAATGGATTTAAACACAATATGGCAGTCATCTTAACAATGATCAACTGTTTTGTTTGCAGATGGAAGGGACTGCAACCAATCGTGTCTTTAAATTATGAATAGGGAAGGGAATGGGAAAAGAGAAATCCACTCCTTTCATACAGGATAAAACTTTTGCATGAAAATGGTCAAACAGAGAAACCTGAAGTCACTCCAGCTGTAAATAAATTCATGATATGTCTATTATATTGTTTACTGAATTCCTAAATCAATCTCTGCTAAACTTGTATAAATTTATAGAAGACAACAAGAAACTCAAATCCTGACTCTGAAAAATGAAGGTGGTAAGACTCCCAAGAACTTGAATTCTTAGCCAACAGAAATCACCCACCTTACTATATTCCTTATTAACACTTATTCAAGCCCCGGTGAGAACCAAGCACTCCCTCTCCTTGAAATTCAGACTTCCAGTAAGAATCCATCTATGGTACGTTTCTGCACTCTTAAGAATGCTGAGCTTGCTGGGTTACTAGAAAGAGACACATCACCTATCCTGATTTCTTAACCTTCATATAATAAGCTTTGGTTAGAATTGAGCAGAGACCCTCAGTTAATGAGCAAACGAACTTCTATAAACTAAGGGTGTGACATCTCTGTTATTTTAATTTATGTTTGGGGAGACAAACCACTCTGCATGCGATCTGAACTGAGAAAGCCACATCTTCTGTACTGGAAAATCTACCCTAAGCTTTAAGGGCAAAGAGCTTTAGAATTTGTCTAAGCAAGTAGAAGATGAAAGGAAAAATGTTAGCCATAGAAATAAAAAAGATGTACAAGTGACTTGGGGAGGGCGTATTACACAACAGTAATCATAAAGTTAT
This sequence comes from Coracopsis vasa, assembly GCA_026283785.1. Lineage (NCBI taxonomy): Eukaryota > Metazoa > Chordata > Aves > Psittaciformes > Psittacidae > Coracopsis > Coracopsis vasa. The sequence goes on along the minus strand of JANHGB010040772.1, from coordinate 5,457 downwards.
GATGAATTAGCTACATGTACCTTTTGGGTATAATAATTCAAGCTGTCCTTCAAAATTTGCCCATATCTGAGAGGCATTAGGTTTTAACACCACAGAATTGTGTAACAAAAAAGATAAAGCACACTGAATGGCAGAAATACATGTAAACAGCATTAATATTTTCAATGGTTCATTCCACTTTTCCATACAAAAATGTTAGTCACAAGAATCCATGAGGAAGAACGAGGCCTTCCAAGGAGAACAAAGTCTTTCAGCCACACAACAGTCAATTTCAAGGATTATGGAAAGTTTGTTACAGTATTTTATGTCTTAAAATTGAATGTGAAATAAAGTTCTAGACAGATTCCAAGGAGAAAATAAGAGTTTTACACAGATCTGAAATCTGCTTCACTAGCAGGGTAGGAGCTTGGAAAGATAGGAGGGAATTGCTCCTTCCCAGGACAGAGCACAAACCTGATCATGATCACTGGGATACAGCTTTGTATTAAACTGTCAAAGTTGGCCTGGAATACTATGGTTGGGAACTCCTAGCTGCTGAGGTCTATGTAGCTCATTACATTCATTATTTAATCTAGGCTTAAATGCTGTTTGTTCTCCTTGGTTTATGGATCATGTGCATGCAAAGCTCTGAGCAGCAACGAGGGAAAAGCATTTTTGTCCTGTACACACACTATGTGCATCATACAAAGACTGTATTTACAGTACTCAATCTTGAGCAAATAAACAATAAAATCACTGGTTAATTTCTGTTAGTATTAAAACATAAGTGCACACACTTTGCAAAGTTTAGAGACAAGAGCGCTTCTATCACGCCCGCATGGCTGTGTTTCAGTTCATACCTGATTGCACGCCCATTAAAAGGAGATGCAGGGCATTCTCTGAGCCTGAGGTGCCATGTTTTGCTGCTACAGCTCCTGCATATTTTAACCAAAAGCATGGGGAAGAGGCTTTGTTACTTAAAACTGGAGCCAAATGACAACAAGGCAGTGTTCCACTTCATCTTTACTGAAAAGATGCTGCTCTGACACCACGGGCCAGCATGAACTGTATGTGTTTTAGAGGCAAGAACGATCAGACTTGCTCTGTTCTGGCTAGTTTGGCCATGGCTTGCAGGCTTCTGATATACTGACAGGCTTCATCAGACAAAGCTCCTGTGCCAAGGGGTTCTAATTACGTGGCAAAGCAGCCACATGGGATTTAAACAGGCAGCTTTTACCTCTCCACTTGCCTGAGAGGGAAAGCGCAACTCCAGTATCATTCCATTTTCATGTTTATATTGATTTTGCACGTGAACAAAGGAAGAACTGGGTCACTACCACACAAGCTTATTCTTTAAACTCCCCCCTCCCTTTTTATAAAAATCCCAGTATTTGAAAGGGACAAAATGGAAATTAAATACACAACTCACACATAGGAGTTAGGCACTCTTTAGTTCTAACATGGGATCACATTTGTTCAGGCTCAGAGGATTCTGCCACTAGAGTATAATTCACTTAGTTTAAGAAGGAAAGAAAACTTGATGTTTTTCTCTCCCTCCTTCCCCAAGAGCAAACCTCTGCAACACAGTCAGAGACTACATTCAATGCAGAGATGAATGGCAAAACAGCATTTCCGTGTTCCCAGAACACAGGAAGAGCTACAGAATTTCCAGTCTTGACAGGAAATAGTTTTGATACATTTTAACTATTTTCCCTCTTTTTAGTAGTTTGGTGACATGGTTACTCTGTTAGTTACCATAATAACCTCTCTATTTTTACCCTCATCCCCTCTTTTGATGGAGGTTTCCTGACACTTACCAAGTAATTACAATTCCTTAAAGAAACATTTCTTTTAAGATCAGTCGTTGCTCAGATGACTGTGCATACAGTTCTGCAGACCACAGCAG